>JAHDVE020007622.1:0-61613 GCA_022606495.2 Halesus radiatus
TTACCTTAATTTTTCGTGGACATCAAATTCTAAAAATAATTTTATAAGGATTTTAGCTGTTTTTTTTGTTGTTTTAGTATTTCAGAACTGCAGATAAGTACGAATCTAGCAAAATCAATTTGTCCTACAACCATGGTATTATTTTTATCTTTCATGGTTATGAATTTAAATTATGGGAATGATAACTATTTTCTTCGTAATTGTTAAGATTGAGAAAGGACTCTTAGATGTTTTGGGCACGTTGAACGGATGACCGAAGAGAGGTATAAAGAGAATATATGGCGTGGAAGATAATGGTATAAGAAGTCGGGGACACCCGAAGAATATATGACATAATCAAGTGAAGAAAATACATACTGGAGTAGGTTATAATACGATATATGAATGTGAATGAAGCAAGGAGTCTATACCGAGACAGAGTTGTGTGGCGGTCTATCCTCTCTGCCTATCCCTGCTGAGAAAAAGCATGATGGTTAATTAGTTAGCGTAGTAATAAATGCCGTATATTCGCGTATAATATCAGCCGGGGTATCTAGACTTGAAAGAAGAATGTAAGTGTTTTTTAGACTAGAAGAAAAAAAATTGTAATGATTGTAATGTACAGAAACGGCAGACCTACTAGTGATAAAAAAAATATAGTCTCAAGCAAACACGGTTCCTTTTGATGCGATATCTTTTCCTTTCGTGGGTACGTACTTCATCGAGTGCAATCCATCTCTGAAGTAAAAAGAGACTGTTCATGAAATACAATATAATGAACCACCACCAGCTAATGTTAGTAACGTAGAAAAAAGGTTAAACTATTTACCGTAGTGAATTGTGGCTCATTAAACAAAACGTTCTAATTTTTACTATTCGCCTTTACTTAATCTGGCTAGGTAATTCAAACCTGAATGTTTACAAAAAAGCCGACAGATCTGTTTATGGCGTGTCTCAAGTAATAATAATAAAATGTTGCAGATAATCAATATTATCTTTCCAAAAAGGGCCAGAGCATTTTGGTAATATCAAATATGGCACCAGGAAAATAAAAATCTTCGATTGTTCAGTGCCACATTTTAGGTGATATCGGAATACGCAAGAACAAGGATTGCTTATTATTGTTTCGATTTTTAGATCATTCTGGAAGATTCCTTTTTCAATCCACACATGCAGTCATAAAGTATATTATTTGGGGAGATTTAATATTTGAACATTTTGTCAGTTTAGTATGCGAAAAATTGTATTAACGCGAACATTGACAAGTGCCGTCGTTCAGTTTTATAATTTTTTGTTATTATTATATCAAGACTATTTTACCTACTTCTATGATGTCGTCGCATAAACGCAGAAAGGTTAGTGTTCTATGGACACATTTCGAAACTGTTGGGGATGATTTTGCCTAGTATAATATATGTAAGACGCGCATTTCATTTATATCTACTGTGTCTAATTTGAAAATACACCTAAAGAGAAAACATCCCCTAGTACATTTAACTTTGTTCAATTCGGAAATCTCTGGTCGGCAAAATGTGATTCTTCCGCTGGCTAGGGTGGCTAGTCAAACTATAACCGAAAGTGATCAAACAAGTGTGAGTGTGAGTGCTTCTGAATTATCAGCTCAGCCAGTTGAAAAATCACAGGTCATAGCCAGCACTTCAGGTTTTTCTCTTGGAAAAACGACACAGCAAAATATTATGCCTTTTATTCCAAAAAACATTAGTTCGCAGGAAAAAAAAAACAAATTGACGATTTGGGCCTCTTTATAGAAGATTTTCAACCCTTCAGCATGGTTGAAGATAACGGTTTCGTCAAATTGATAGCTGGTGTAATTCCATCATACAATTTACTTGAACATTGTTTCAGATACAACCAATAAATTTAAAACAATCGTTAGACATTTCAAAAAAAGTAACCTGTCTACTGAAAAATTATTAAAATATCAATTAAATTCGGGAGTTGTACAACCAAAGAAGTTACTGCAAGAAGTTCCGACTCGATGGAATTCAACATATTATATGTTAAAACGCTTATCGGAGCTTCAAGAACCTGTACAATGTACGATAGCGGTAATTAACAAAAATCTACCGTGTCTTGCATCTGAAGATTGGGAACTGTGCAAGCAATTAATCGAGATTTTGGAACCGTTTGAGCAGGTTACGAAAAACATCAGCGGGGAAAAATACATGACTGCCAGTCTTGTTATTGTTTTAACATCGGGCCTATTGAAAGTTTGTGGAATTTTATAGAAAGAAATTTTAGGTGCACAAGCAAAACAAGTCCTGGCAAAATTAATATTAGGAATAAATGATAGATTCGACGACATTGATCAAAATGAGTCCTTAGCATTGTGCACATTATTGGATCCGAGATTCAAAGCGCGTGCATTTAAAAGAACGTCAGAGGCTGAGAATGCTAAGATGAAAGCTATCGATTTAGTCATTGAACTCTTAGATGCAGAAGCGGGAGAAGTTTAGATAATACCACAATGTGTTAATATTACCCCCACAAAACGTCACGAACTGTGAATTCTATTTGACTTTGATACTGATTGTGAACACCATAGCATCGCCAGTTCCTCGTATTCCAGATCATCACGAGAAGTGATAATGTTTTTGGAAGAGCCCGTATTGCCACGACAAAATAACCCATTAGAATGGTGGAGACAAAATCAATATGTGTACCACAATCTATCCAAAATATTCCGCAACAAATGTAACTTCTTGGCGACGTCAGTTCCCTGTGAGCGAATGTTTTCAAAGACAGGATTAATTTTAAGTGACAGAAGAACAAGATTAAAATCTAAAAAACTCGAGCAACTGATGTTCTTGAATATTAATAAATTTTGAATCTTTTAAAACTCATAGAAATAGTTAACTTAAAATATTTAACCCAAAAATAAAGTGATGTAATAATAATATAAATGAATGCTGTAGTACTAATATTGAATCTCAGTTGGCCGTTATTATAATTGAAGTATATAATATTATCAGAGTGTGTGCATACTTTTGTGGCCTTATTTGTGATTTTAAATTATCGCTAAAGTTGACCCCAACCCCGTCCTCACATTTTGCTAAGTTCATATATATATTTTTAATAGGAAGCCATGAAGCCTATGATTTATATTATCTAAACAACCTACATATATTATTTTTTATCATTCAACGTAATTATAACAGACGATAACTTTTATTTATTTTATATTTATGTATATGAAAAAAAAAATTACGTTATTTTTAAACGGTTTCTAGAAACCGTTTATTTTGAGAAACCGAAACGGTTTCGGTTATTTTGAAAATGAAACTGAAACGCCCACCTCTAATATATACTAGGTTTTGCCTATTGCAGAGCTGCAATTGGTTATGAATAGTTGTGTATGTGTGTTTAAATGTGGATGAAGCAAGGAGTGTGTGTGTTGAAAATAATTTTTAAAACGAATATTTGTAAAAATATTTATACTCACCCTCCTACCCCTACTCCAACTCCTACTCCAACTCCTACTCCAACTCCTACTCCAACTCCTACTCCAACTCCTACTCCAACTCCTACTCCAACTCCTACTCCAACTCCTACTCCAACTCTTACTCCAACTCCTACTCCAACTCCTACGCCAACTCCTACTCCAGCTCCTACTCCAACTCCTACTCCAACTCCTACTCCAACTCCTACTCCAACTCCTACTCCAACTCCAACTCCTACTCCAACTCCTACTCCAACTCCTACTCCAACTCCTACTCCAACTCCTACTCCAACTCCTACTCTAACTCCTACTCCAACTCCTACCCTACATCTACTCAACTCCTACCCTACATCTACCCAACTCCTGCCCTACATCTACCCAACTCCTACCCTACATCTACCCAACTCCTACCCTACATCTACCCAACTCCTACCCTACATCTACCCAACTCCTACCCTACATCTACCCAACTCCTACCCTACGACTACCACTATTAAGTATTTAAAGAAAATGAAAAGAAAAAACCTTTCAATGTTAGCTTTATCTCGATAAATGGGGCCTAGGAATTTGTTGCCAAATTTTTAATTGCCCAAATCTCGTTGCGTAGGTGGCGACGCTCAGTTTGATACCCATATCGGCTACTTCTACCCCTTCCCCTACTCCTACATCTACCCCTACCCCTATCCCTACACTATATCTACCTTACTTCTACACTATACCTACTCTACCACTACCCGTATTGAGTATTTATAGAAAAGAAACAAAAAAATGCTTTCAATATTAGCCTTTTCTCGCAAAAGAGCGCCAAGAATTGAATGCTCAAATTTTCACCGATATGCCCGGATCCGCTACGTCAATACGCGTATTTTGATACCAATATCAGATATATTACAAAAGAAATAGAATATCAAAATGAATTATTTTTAAAATATCCAGCTCTTTGATTTTCTGTGCTCCTGGGAGAAATCCATTAATTTATAATTTTATACGCAAGTTATTACCCATTTAGAAGCAACAAAAAATAAATATATTATGTCAATCTCGAAACAGATCTGCACGCTCTTCGGATTCTGTGTATTTTGTCCATTTAAAAAAAATAGCGCTATTCAAAATAAATATTTATTAAACAGCGATTTCAGTTTCTGCAACCTATTTCTCGTACGTTGAAAAGAATCAATTCATAATATCGATAGATGTAGGTACCTTAGTATTTGTCGGAAAGTTTTCAGTACCTACCCAGTAATTATTTTCGAATAAATTCATCGGGAAAATATGTTCTTTTCAGTTGCTACACTGTCTTTAAATGATGATGGTCACTCAAATAGTTAGTACTAATTTTGAATAAAAAAAAACACGGAAAAAATACGTAAATTTTAATATCAAAATTAAAAACCGTCTGTTTTTAAAATTTTTTTTTGAAATGTCATCGGTCGAGCATCCGCATTTCGAATTCACGAACGCCAGCGCTCTTTTCGTAATAATTATATATTTATAATCATAAACGTAAGGAGAAATCGATAAAATTCATTACATCTTTAATTTAGAAACGTGACTCGGCGAAGCGAACGTTCGTTCCGACCTCCCGACTGATTTTCTGATAAAAAAACGGAAATTTAATTTTTTTATAATTAAACAGAAAATTAATTGATTATTTTTCTAGCGAACTTTTTGAGCGACCCTCCCTCACTAAAATGGCGGGTGCGAAACTCTAATGATTACTGAAAACGGCGCCAAATATCGCGAACAAATCGAACGAATCTTGCGGTTGAGAATAGAACCAACGCCGAACTCGAACGGATTTGATTTTTTTCTTACTGAATTAACGTTAGTTCTATTTCTTGCCGACAGATGGAAATCGTTCCGTATCGTCGATACAAAATTTTCAGTAGTTTCTGGACTATAGATCACATTTTTCCCCAGATTTTTACCACACATTTTCAACATCATATACGACATCACAACATCATATGCGACATTCATTTTCAGACTTGGCCGGCTAATGGGACCCTTCCGGTGTTCTAAACTCTACGGGCGGTTAGGTCGACTTTCGCGAGACATGACAGCTGCTGACATTCAAATTTGACCGAAAACGAACCTTAAGGTGTTTCGAATGGATAGGGCGCTTGGGTCGAATTTTGCTTGGCTAGCGAAGTCTGAAAATGGGGAAAGTTAGAGCATTAATATATAGGGTCCGCCATCTAAAGTTTTTTTTTTCAACTAGTGCTTATTTCGTGAATGGTAACACTTAGCTCATGTCTGATTTGACAGATAATTAGTTTTATCCTTCCGCTGAGCGAATATGGTTGTGTATACGCTTGAACAACGCTGGGAAATATTGCGACATTACTTTGAAAATCATGGTAATGTTGCAGAATGTGTGCGAAAAGTGCGTACGGTTTTTGGAAGAAGAGAAGCACCGTCAGCTCCGTATGTTCGTTATCTTGTGAAAAAAGTGAAAGAAACTGGCATCCTCATCGATAAACCAAAGCGTGAAAAGCCAAAAACAGTGCGTACCCCCGAGAATATCGATGCTGTGGCAGAAAGTGTGCGTGAAGCGCCATCAACATCAATTCACCGTCGTTCTCAACAATTGAACATTTCGGAGACATCATTGAGACGAATTTTGCATAAAGACCTTGGTATGACGCCATACAAAGTCCAATTGGTTCAGGAGTTGAAGCCAACTGACCATCCAATGCGTTTTCGCTTCGCTGAGTGGGCCTGCGATCGACTTACAGAAGATGCCGATTTTGCCAAAAAAATCATCTTTTCGGATGAAGCTCATTTTGATCTTGGCGGGTATGTAAACAAGCAAAATTGTCGTATTTGGGGCACAGAAAACCCGCACGCATACATTGAAAAGCCGGTACACCCAAAATGAGTCACTGTTTGGTGCGGATTTTGGTCCAGAGGCATAATTGGGCCATTTTTCTTTGAAAATGAGCAAGGAGTGGCCGTTACAGTCAATGGCGATCGTTATCGGGCCATGTTGAACGAATTTTTGTTCACAAAAATTGAAGAGGAGGATATTGGCAACATTTGGTTTCAACAGGACGGCGCTACGTGCCACACAGCCGAAGCTACACTCGATGTTTTGCGCCCTGTTTTTGAAAAAAAAAAGTTATTTGGCGGACCCTGTATATATATATTGGTATACAGTATGACAATAATAATAATATTTGGATAATTTGTATGTACAGCGCCGTTTTTGTGAAAAATCACCTCGACGGAGCTTTATTAATTTTAATTACATCGTATTATCATATAAAACTAATTTCCATTTTTATTATATTTTACCATAACCGGTTTCAGCTTGTTAAAGCCATCTTCAGCCTGGTACAAATTAATCTTAATCTACGGTTTATATACACAACATATGGGTAGGAGGAGTGGGGGGGAGATACTACAAGGGATTTATTATATTATAAGGGTTATCTTTACATTTGTTGCTATGTCGGCTTTTACTGTCGACTTTCTATAATTTTAATAATTTAAAAACATACAACTTTAATAATTTAAATAATTATGATTTTAATAATTATAATTTTTATAATTTAAATAATTATAATTTTTATAATTTAAATAATTATAATTTTAATAATTAGAATGTCGGCAGTCAAAGACGACTTAGCAACAAATGTAAAGAAAACCCATATAATAGAATAAATCCCTTGTAGTCTCTCCTCCACCATATGAGGTGTATATAAACCGTAGATTAAGAAGAATTTGTACCAGTCTGAAGATGGCTTTAACAAGCTGAAACCGGTTGCGGAAAAATAAAATAAAAGTAGAAGTAAGTTTAATATGTGTTTTATTACATTATTATTTAATTTTTAATTTTTTTAGACTGAAGAATATTCATAAAATGACCTTAAAAACTGAAAATTTTTATGTTGGTTCAAATACGAAATTTTAAATAGGTGTGTATTTATATTTTTTATACATTTAGTTATTTACATAGTCGCGGACTATGGAAAGTATTTGAATAGCTATAGGTCGACGTATTTGTGCACTTGTGCCTGAAAAAAATTGACATGTTGTGACTTTGAGTAAGTACTAACTGGATAGCTTATCTACGCAATTTGCGCGTGCATTTCTTCGATGTATTAATTTATTCAACGCTTTGTTGGCTTTTACATATCGAACTGTTTGAACATAGAAGTGAAGAAAATAATAATACTTTGATAACGGAGGTGTATAAAAGATAACAGTCAATTACCTATATTACCAACACACAGGCACTATATCAGTTCTCATTTAAATTTAAGAAAAAATAAAAGATATAATAATATGTATGTTGAATTGATCACCTCGGTAGGAATAAATGTTTTTTAATGGTTTTAAAAATCATACACCTTTATTATTGAGTGTTTTACAGAACATAACATAAGTAACAAATCCAATTTTGAAAGATGCACATTCATATTTGATATATTTATAGAACACATTCGAATAAACAATTTTTTTAGTTTTGACACAGTGTCGTATCGGTAAACATCAATGAAACAATAATTACCAAGTTTGTGCAGTCTTAGAATGGGAGAATTTTTATAAATAGTTACTTGCCGACTTAGGAACATTATACAGAGCCGTCTGTCATATATCCCTGGGAGGTACACGCAAGGTAATAAGGTTCGTTAAATCAAGGGCACCCAATCTGCCATTCGCTATTTTTAAAATACACACTAAATCGTTCACTGTGCGCCTTACTGATAAATCGGTGAGTTTGATAAAGTCCATTAAAAAAATTTAATTAAAATCGTCGATTGTAATACATACCTTATAATCTAAATTTGATATATCTAAGAAATTTTTTTCTGTACTCTCTCCATTTTTAATATGTGTAATTTTGTAAAATAGAGCCCAAATTGTTGAATTATACTAATATATATATACCAACCCAGTAAATAGTAATTTAAATGAATTTATATATTTAAAATCCTTTATGGTCCTCAAATTAAGTCCCAAAAATTTCATGGCCTTATTAGTTATTTCATTTATTTAAGAAACAAACGTTAGTTTTCTGTCAAATATTATAAAAAAGTCCTTAATTTGCTCAAGTCTTTTTAGATAAATATTATCGATGCTATAATCGTACATAATGGAATTTTTGATTCGGTCAAAAGATATTGTTTGACATTTTCCAATATTGAGGAACAGTTCATTCCGAATGCACCACTCTTGTAGCCTCACTCGATTTGATTGTATTACATAACAGTAATTGATATTAGAAATAGTTTTATAGATTTTAAGATTATCAGTAAACAAGCGTATAATTAGTGCATCAAAATTGGTAGTTGAGAAAAGAGGTAAACAATACTGGTACTAAATGTGATCCCTGTAGAACGCCGCTAAAGATTTCAAAATGATGTGAAAATTGTGACTTGAGTGTAACTGATATTTTTCTTTTGTGTAAGTAACTTTCAAAGCATCGCAAAATATTTCCGGGTATTCCAAGGGTACTTAATTTATAGATGAGACTTTTTCGAAATCCTTACTAAAGTCTACTCGTATATACACAAAGTGTTCACGATAAATCATTAGTTTTGTAGTAGTTGATCTTTTTGCCATGAAGCCATGTTGTAGATGTGAAATCACTATGTGGATCTCAGGTAAGAGTTTAGTGAGCAGAGCAGATTCAAATAACTTCGGGAATGATGACTGAATACATATAGGTATATGATTAGAAATATCAGATTTATTGCCTTTTTTAAAGATTTGAGAAAGAAAGCACGTTTTCCATTCCTTCGGAAAGCTGCCAATTTTAAGAGACAAGTTAAAAAGTTTAGTAAGAAGATAAGTCAAGGCTGATAAACATTTCGGTAAGAATATTGAGAGAATGTTATCAGGACCCGCCGACTTGTTAAGATCAAGTGACATTAATTTAGTTCTACTATCACTTTCTTCAAATATACATTGATTGAAATCAAATTTGTTGTCATTATTAGTTATTGCAGTGTGGAGCAGTGCAGAATCATTTGCAGTATCGTAGACTAAGCTGAAGAAATCAACAAATATATTGCCATTATGGATATGATTGTCTGAACTCATGTGACAGTTTGTTCCAGGCTTTCGGTCCTGATACTCCGAAAGCAAGATCATCGAACTTGATATATGCAGATTCACAAAGAAAATATGCAACATAGCAACCTGGCTACTTATAAAAATATAGTTTTAGGTTATGTTAACTTTTTTTTTTATCCTAATAAAAGCTCTCCTAACCATTTTATTTCATTAACCTTAGTACCTGAAAGTCATACTGAGAAACACGTTTTATCAACGCCCCATAATAAATAATGACAATAAATTCGCCGCCACTGGTTCCTTCATATCAAACCAACCGCGTTACTAATTAACGTGATATCGGCCAATAAGCTGAGTCACGGTCTAAGCGCACGCTCCCAGCTAACTGCATACACCTGCGCGATGGGAATGTGACACCCACGCTCCCTGTTTTACCGACATTACCAGTGACAGCAAGTGGCCTTGACAAAGTAACGAGATTATCTTAAATTGACAGAGCGGTAAATTAATCGATTTGCAGGTAATAGAACATACGAGGCGTACGATTTTTAATGATTTGTTAATGAATTGTACGAATTGTAGTGGTTCTTATATTCTTGATTTTGGCAAAGAAGTAATGGTTTCAAGTCTTAACAATTTAAGTTCTCATTAGTATCTATATATTTTAGTACCTTTTTTATATGCATCCAAATACTAAATCAATCGATGAATATAACGTAAAGGATGGAGACCTAAAACTTTCGCGTTTGAGATAACGTGTTTTTTTTCATATTTCGCATTTTACAGACCGCCTTTTTCGCATTTTCCGGACTACCTTTTTGCATTTTTCGGACCACCTGAAATAAAGTATTGAAAAGTTTTCATTTGCGTTAATGCGAAATTTTAATATTTACGCGAAAGTCTTAATTTTTATGCGAATTAGCGACTTTTGCCATTTTCACCCAAAAATTCCAATTTTTTAGTTAAATAACCGCCAATTTTCGTATTTTTAATATCGTACGTTTCAAGTTTTGACAAACTTTAATAGCCATAAAATGGAACGCAGGTAACGTAATGCCGAAAACGTAGCGTACTGTAATGCTTTTAAAATTTAATAAACATATGTAATAACAATAATAGTGGAATAACAGAGTGGAAGGTACTCTAACTATCGCCCTGGTGAAAGACCACCATTCAGAATTGAACCGTTGCTTGAAATGGCTTTTAGCCGTATTTGGTGACCAGATCTGAATATCCAGGTATTTCCCCACCTTCCTTTTCCCCTTCTCCTTCCCCTCCCCAATACCTTCAGCCTCACAACATTCCCCAATTGGGGATGCACTAGTCTCACTGGCTCCAGACGGTTGGGAGTAGTTGAGACTATTGTGCGGTATTCATATCAAAATATATATTTTTTATATAATGAAAAGAATATTCACCACTGTTTTTGCAAAATACCAGCGCCTTTTCTGAAAAATAACAGAATTTTTTCCAAAAATATAGCGAATATCACCAAAATGGCGCGAATTTTGCCAAATATAACGTCTATTTCTACGAAAAACAATACCGTTTTACCAAAAAAATAACGCGAGATTTTCAGTTCTCTAGTAATTGATATTATCTGATTCCAAAAAAAAACACAACCTCACCTAAGAACTTCAATAAGTAATATACTATAACCTAACACATCCAAGTAGAAGCACTAACTTGTTAAAATAACCAGTTCTTACCAGAACAATAATACCTACTAATCTATTATTGTTTCAGTGTTTTCGGTTTATTCCTACATTAACGGTTCATTGTGAAATAACGTTGCAGAATACAAAAACTGCATTGACCTAGAAATTCTAGGCAGTAACTGATACAATTTTCATGAAGCTCACCGCTATGAAGATTTCGCTGACTTGCACTTTGACCTGACATTGTGACAACTTCTGAAATAAAACTATTTTAATTATAACAGCTTATCAATAAGATATCATAAGATTCTAGGATATGACTAGCTGGTTTATTTCTTGTTTCAATACCCAGAGTAAAGGGGCCGCAGCATCCAACGGACGATGCTTATCTCGAGATGAGATAATAACAAATAAATTAAAGAAACGTCGCTGGTACCAAAGAAGAGTCGTTTAAAAGGAAGGCAGCGCAATAAAAAGGTAATGCACGCAATAAAACTGCTTTATTTAAGTAAGTTTAGTACCTACTTAAAACAGGACTGAATTGGAAGTAATAAATCTGGGGCACAATACTAAAGTTGATTGACCTCCATCAAAGTTGATTTTGAAATAATGACAATTAAGGATTGTACTTTTCATGCAGATACTCTCATCTAGATGCAAATAGATATGCGAAAACGGTGAAGATCTTTGTTACGAAGTTAGTTTTGTACGTTTGAAACCAGATTTCACCAAAAATAAATAAAAAATATATTTTTAGAATTGAACCCACTTAATGGCTATTTTTTTTTTAAATTGTGGAAGTAGGTTGCCGCAAGACAAAATTCCAATATTATTAAAAAGGATTTTTAGAAATCCGATATTTAACGAATTCTTAGAGCGCATCTAAAAAACAATAATCTGATAAAATAAAGCAACAGAGGTGCTAAAACAAAAAGCATTGGCGTAATGAAAATAGCAAAGCCTTTTATCGAGAAAATCGAGGACAGACGTACAAACATTCATTTTTATGTATATAGAAATGATTTATTTACTAGGTACGTAGAGGTGGATTCTAGAATTATTGTGATTAGCAATCACAAAGCTTTGTGAAAATGAGAGACTGGCATAATTATAGAATGCAGCAATAATGGCAAATACAAATACAAATAGTACAATGAATTTAGTGATAAAAATATTTTGAAAATCAGATTACTTTTTAAAAATGATATAAAGTCATTAAAAGTATGAAAAAAATGGAACTAAAAAATCTTATCTAACTTTTCCTGAATATTATATTGATTTTAAAATAAATCAAAAAAATTATTCAAAAAGTCTGTAGGAGTATTTAGGTTAGGATAGATTATATTTAGAGGCAATTTTTTAATAGTTTAATGACCTTATATCACTTTTAAAAAATTTGCCGATTCAAACGTGTATCTAATTATTATCCGGCCACCTTTAAGATATGTTATTATTGATATCTACAAATTTATTTTTATTATTTCAGGTCTCAGGAGCGAAATGTTTGTCACATGCTAGAAAGAAAGAAGTAAGCAGACCTTAACAATTATTGAGTTTTTTTTTTTCATTACAGGGAATAAGTTGGATATCTCTAATACGGACCAGTCACACTCATTCTGGCCACTTTGTGGCGGCACGGTGAAGTCAAAGCACAAAGCACCCACGTTGGTTGGGCAGGAGAAGCTTAATGGGTAGGCCACGATGGGTTGGCGAAAATGGCACTCATTTTCTATTTGGTTAGGTACACTAATAACTCGGTTAACCTAGTATGGAAAAACACGAAAAATTCAATAGGAAAAAATAATAAGAAATTTCAAAAAAGGTATTTTTACAGACCGCCTCGCTTTAAAGGAATTGAAATTTTTTCATTATTATTCTCTTATTTATAATATGCGAACTGAAGTACCCGGAGTTTCAAGGGGTTATTAATGGATTGAAGGGAAGTTTTGAGGTTGCGATGTGTTTTCCCTACCCCTACCCCTATCCCTACCCTTTCCGAAGAAAGTGGCATTTTAAATCGAATATATTTCTATTTAACGATTAAAAAATATTGTATTGTAGAATATATACGGTTATTTATTAATATGTTTTAAGTAGGTACCTATGTCTTGATCTTTAGACACTATTTTTAAGTACACGTATCTGTAGATACTCCTTTCAAAAGAGAAATAAATTATGGAGTATAATTAATTATAAGCTCTATGCCTTTTTATTATGTTTCTGCGGCAATTTCTTTCAAATGTACCTTCATTAATATCAATAACTGCGTTTTTCCGATGGACTGAATTTTTTTTTTTAGCTCGTAATTCGAGGATTCGTTATACGAGGTATTACTGTACAGAGCTTTCGCTGAACTAATACAATAGTAACAGTACCGGCACATTAACCGTAATGTTCAGTGTTTGTACATCTTAATAAAGGTATTATGAGATGGGTGTTGGGGATTGATTTTTTTTCCACATTTTAACTGAGTGGTCCTTTAATCGGGCTAAATTCAATGAATTTACAAACCATCTTAATTTAGCTTAACGATTTATTTCCCGTGCTGTCAACTGAGTTGACATGTCTGTAATTATTTCAATATCTCTGTTAATATGCTATACACAGGGTCCATATTTTATGAATTCCGCAATACAATTATGTATTGGATAAAAATAATTACAACAGATACATAATAATTGGTAGTCGATCAGAAAGAAATGTTTTGTTGAAAGATCGGAAAACAAATCAAAATATACGTGGCTAACTTTTCTAGGGGTACAGAAGTGACCAAAAGGGGTGCGAAGTTTCGTTTACTGTGCCACGATGCGCGGTTGTTGGTAGTAGCCGGCGGTCTGCCGGCTTTAATGGACGTATCGTTCATTTCAAGAGTGGCCGATGTTTTTTCGCCGTTTTCAGCACTTGTACGCAATATTTTACTCACGTAAATGTATGCATACTATGATGCTATTAACAAAATTATTTTCAAAAGTAATAATTAAAAAAAAATATTTGCACATTGTACACTGTGTGTACAGCACCGGATCTCGCGATTTTTTTAAACCGTAAGAGAAAGGTTAACCAGGTTTTTCTATTACTCTTTTTAAGTATCCATACGATTAACACAGTCAGCCACTGTATGTCCATCATTGTACAAATGCCTTCCAATAAACATTTCATTAATGTCCCAACAGAAAACTTTAATTACCGCGATTTTTTGCTTGTTAGATGTTTTTTAAACCCTTTCAAGAAAAGTAACTAAATTTCTACAACTGATTTAACAAACTTTTTTTTATTTACTCCAAACTGGAGACCCTGAGCTAAATAATTTCCATTGGGATCTGCGTCATCTTTGGGGATGCTGTGAGGAGGGTATTTTTAAGAAATGGAGGCAGAGGAAGTTCTGAGAAGGCAAATGCGTAAAGGGTGTGTAGGAATCTGGGGGTCAGTGCGTCCAGGAGTGACGGACGTATTAATCCATACCTCCCACTGCAGTGAAATGGGATGGATCGAGAGAGTCCGACTGGAGAGATCAAGGGGTCTCCGTCAACCGACCTCTTCCGATCCTACCAACCACGCAGATGGGCAGACGCATCTCACCCCATGAACCCGGCATCCCTACCTACGTAGCGAACCACTATTATTATGAAGGTGTTATGTACGAGTATAATAGCAATATGTTAACAAACAACTTACAAATAAATATATTACCTTTGAAATCCGTGATGTAAATAAATAAAAAATAAAAAAAATTATCATTTTCTTTAAATATGCTTCCATTTACGCGACTTCTGAAACATGTTCCAAAAGCAATTCACAATACTGATTGTAATTTGTTTAATTACTTGAAACTAATTGGGTTAATTAGTTTATTATGATTATAATTAAATTGCTATGTATAAATAAGGAGACACAAATAAAGCATTAAGAAATTTCTCAGTAATCGACTGGACGTCTTAAATCATGTTTTTTTTCTTCTTTCAAAGCCAGTATGAAACGGAAACTGATGTCAGATTAGTATTTTTAAGCTCTCGAATTTTCACGACGAAAAAGTTCACTCTTATTAGAGCTCTTCGAATATATATTTTTCTAATCGATATAAAAACAGCAAAGTATCGTTTTTATGTTGAAATTGTGTTTTTTTATTGCCAAACCGACATTAGGAATTACGGTGTCCATTTTTAAAGCGTTACAATTATGTCAAAATGGATGAAATGCTTCCTCTTAACCCTTTCGTACCGCAGGTATATTTTAAAATACGTAAATTCTTCTTCGTTGATTTTAGCTACTCGTTCAGTCGGCAGCCATTTTCATATTTTGAAAGGTGATTTTTGTATTTAATTTCGACTGCAATTTTTATCTCGCATTTTTTCAATGGTAGTACGAATGTATGTTTTTATTGTTAATTTCTACGTAATTTTTTTTGAATTACACATGTATTGTGATATTTGTATTTATTAGTTTTTTTTAATTATTTATTATATTACATAGATATACTAATATAGCATATAATATAATATAAAATACGCAATGTTGTGTAATAATGAAAAAATAATTTATTATTTAAACAAGCGAAAATAATTAAATAATAAAATGTGTACAAGTGCTATTATGTCGTGTCAAGTCGATATTAGTCCACAGCTATGCGTATTGCCCGTTTTAATTAGCCAAATGCTTCAGTTATACGTGACGTAGCATGTATTTGGTAATTTTATTTTTTAATTTTATCCCTCCATCTAAGTATTTCAGTTAAAATTAATACTTGACATGAATTCATTTTAACTGACATAATTTAATATTTTTTTAGGGTTCCCTCTACCCAAACCAATTAACCGTGTGGTTATTATTGGACCCATGCATGACGTTTCGCAGGCTTTAATGTTATTTTTTGTGGAATTTTATTATATATTTTCGGTCCAGATAAAAAAGTAACCAATTTTTTACAAAAACATATTTTTTTGTAATACCGCACAAGAGTCCCAACTTCTCCCAACCGTCTGGAGCCAGTGAGACTATGGCATTACAATTTTGTAGCCAAGTATCATAACCACTCAACCAAGGAGACAAGGTGTCAAGCATCATATGTGTTTTATCACTTCCAGTCTTAAATCAGGTCTGATAGGGTTAACTCTAAATAGTCTATAATTTAACAACTCTAGACGAATAGTAATTAGCACAATAGATAAAGTATTAGCAGTTATTATTTGATTTATTTGAATTATATTACTGTAGATTAAAATAAAATTTATGGTTCATACGATTTTAGTGAGAATAACTTTCAATGAAAGGGAAAATCATTAAACCCTCTCTGAATCGAAACTACATCTTGCTTACTCTATTTTTTATAAAGGGACAAAATGTTAGCATGATTTCCTTATCTCGAAAATTAAAAACACAAATAGTAGACTAATTCATAATCAAATCACTATATATAAAAGCCCTAAACTTGAAATATTTAGTTGTTTGGAAGTACCTGGCTATTCAGGTCTGGTCACTAAATACGGCTACTGTTGTTTCAAGCAACGTTTTGAGTCTTTAACCAGTGCGATACTGAAATTATCTACCACCGTATATAGTGTTAATTTTGTATTACTTATTCGAGGCAAAACTCTTTCAAATTTTATATTAAAATTGTGATGTTTTTCACATGTAAGAAGACACGGGTGCTTCGTAGATTTTTGTTATTATTATAGTTTTTAATTCTGTTAGAAAATAGCATCCATTCAGAGTATAAAGATCAATGCTCTCAATAATTTACGGGTTGTTCATATCGTGTCCGACGCGAATAAAGTATGACTCCGAGCTTCCGCGATGGGACGCGCCCAAATAATCTTACGGCCTAGTCAGAGCTCGTGCGTATTCAATGAAAAATCCCCATAATCCGCTTGTGACAAGCAGGTAGGCACTGGCACTGTAGGCAGGTACTCGGGGAATCGATGTCTCTGAGGAGGTGGTGGGCAACCTACGGTGTATGAGCGGTAAACAGTCGTTAAATTAATTGATTCATCTGTAAATTCATATTCAGTTACTATCATAGTTTTTACGTGGGTATTTTTATTTTATTTTAGAAAAAGTCAACCTTTTTAATTTCCAGATTTGATATTTCTATATTAGAGCTGAAAAAGTTAAAAATCTTTTCGAAACACTGACGTCAAAATTAGTATACTTGCCCTAAGCGCCATTTTGACGGCTTGAGGCAAAAGTCACGTGACATCCATTTTGGCACCGGCCTTGTTCACTACCGTCAACGTTTTTTTTTCGCGTTATTTGCAAATTACTAAACGTTTATAAATAGGGTCAAACTAAATACTCGGTTTTTGTAAACAAGCCGAACATTTTTACTTATTTGCTGTTTTACTTCAATTGGCGACACAGCTAGCTCGCCCCTCGCCCTCCTTATTTTTGTTTCTCCCCTTACGTGTTAGGGCTTCCCAGTGTGTTATTAGCTATGTGCTTTAAACAACAACATTTTTAAATTTTATGTTTCCCTCAAAAGTATCTCCTCAAAATGTCTTCACAAAAAGTAATCATACTAACAAAATTAAAGCTTTGCGATCTCCGTGGAAGCGCATATTTATCGATTTAATATTTATTTTCTAAAATACATCTAGGTTACATTTGCACTTTATACACATATCTACCATCCTTAGTGCCAGGTGAGTATTGTCCTGTATAATATTATCCTTCTGTGAATAATATAAATAACATGTATATTTTAGCACGGCATCGCGTTCATTGGTCAAGTGCATTGTACATACAGTTTTGTATCGATATTTCAGATCGATGAATAGGTGATGGCAATCTGTTGCCATGAGTTGTAAAAATATTTTGTATTTAGTTAGTAATAAGATATAATACGCAATACCATACTATGTCAATACTTTTAATAGCTTTTTCCCATCTATTTTTGTATAATGGCACTTAATATGAACTAAACTTGTCAATTTGACTCTCCTAAAACGGGATTTTTTCCTAGTTGGGCAGTCAAAGCTTTCATTAATGTTGATTTTAAAAAATGTGTATTAAAAATAAATAAATATAAAATAAAAATAAATATTTAAAGATGGAAAAATAATCATAAAACTTTATTTATACCACTGCACTTTTAATACATAAATATCAATATGTTTTAGTGTAATGTGTATCCTGATGAGGGAAGCTTCGCTTCCGAAACATATTAAGTACTTAATTTTACCAAAAAAAAATGTATACAATTTTTTTTTTTTAAATGTGCCCTTCCCCTGCTCTATTAACGCGGCTCTAGTGGGTGGTCCAAGAAATTTATCACAACTGTCACAGCCTAAAGGCATTAAAGAAGGATCAAATTTGTCATAAATAAGCTGATCGATTTATCTCGCGAGGAGAGCAGCGCAGCCCGTGCCCAAACCTGGTGACATCTTTTGAGAAACAACCGAATTACTTTCCAAAGGGACAATTTAGGAGAAAATAAACGGGAACCGTCTGAATGAATGTCGTAGACGTGTGGCGGTGGTCTCGGGGTCATAATTTTGGGAATTGGATCAGAAATTTCACGGTGGTACGTTGGTAGGTGAACTGGATGTGACTCCTATTGAAGAATAAACCTGGACTACCGTCAACCGCCATGTGTAGTTTTATTTTATTTTATTTTTATTTTTATTATTTTTGGGAAAATTAACAGCAAATACATAATTTATATATTTATAACGATAAAAACAATAAATCAAGCTAATTATAAAATTTTCACTGCTGATGATAAATACTATGAGAAAAGTGTGACCATATACAGTTCTACATCAGTTAGCTTAAACTATGTCAGTCGGGGGGGAAGGGAACATAGGAGTGGGATAAAGGTACAAAGGACTAGAGTAGATGGAAAGGTGGTTAAAGTTATTTATCCAGTTTGAGAGCGGTCATGAAAAGGATTTTAACTTAATATCACGTGTAGATGAGTTAAAAATATCAATGTGGAATGTACCGCTAGGACGGGGAGCGTTTTGTGCTTGAATTTAGTAAGTTTCATATTGACTCCTGGAATACAGCTAGTAACTTAAAACATTATGTTTTCAACTTACTTGTCGTAAATTAGTCCCATATTTAGCAAAACGCTAAAGAAATCAGAAAAAACTTATAATTGAATAGATATTCAATACATTAAGGGTAAGGCTCTCGACTACGAATCCGAAGGTCGCGGATTCAAATCCTGGCGTGAGCAAGTAAATGTTGTTTAATTGTGTTGTGTTTTTTCACAATTAATTCATTAAAAATAATATAGAGCATATTTGCGCACGTTCCAGAATGAATGACACTCTCAGTTTCGCCCAGGTGAAAGAAATACTACCATTCAGAATTGAAATGTTGCTTGAAATGGCTTTAACCGTGCTTAGTGACCAGATTTTAATAGCCAGTTTTTTCCGCACATTCCTCTTCCCCTTACCTTCAGCCTCACAACATTCCTTAATCAGGGATGCCATAGTCTCACTGGCTTCAGACGGTTCAGAGCAGTTGGGACTCTTGTGCAGTATTAGCATAATTTTTTGTATTTTTAGACTCCTACAGTTTTCCTCTGATGAAAGACCACCATTCATTTACAAAAAGTGTAATGACTATATCTGAATAACCATGCATTTACAACCTTCCTCTTCTTACCTTTCTCTTACCTATTTTCCATTATTCTTCGCGTACGACTTCCTTCAGCCTCACAACATAGTTCCAGTGGCTCTGGGTAGATGGAAATATTGTGCGGGAGTCACATAAAAAAAAATTGTTTTAAATACTAAATGACAATATTTAGTTTAATTCTCAATCAGTAAACAAAACATTTCCGGTATATTTTTAAGAGGAACGGTTGCGGTGCCTGTTTCATACATAACTTAATTTTGGGTTTGAGGTCAAAATACCACTCCAAACTGAATGATATATTTTTAAGAGGAACGGCTGGGCTGCCTGTTTCATACATAACTTAATTTTGGGTTTGAGGTTAAAATACCCCTCCAAACTGAATGATATATTTTTCTAATTAAAGGTTTAATAAATATCTACTACGGATGAGAAGTATTTATTTAATTTTGGATAAATTATGAAGTACATACCGCAGAAAAAAATCAATTTTCATAATTTTAGAGTCAATTTAGAAAATTATTTGCGGATTTATTGTATATTTTTTAAAATTATCATATTTGTTATGTATTACGTAAATAAAAATACAAAAATAAAAATTTATAAAAAAAATGTTTTTTCTAGTCAATATTTTAAATTATGTACGGCAAATTTGTGTTCCGACGTAAATTGATCGTTTTTAATTTAATTTAAAGTCCACCGTAATTTTATTTTAAAAGTATATATATATATATATATTTTTTTTTTTTTTTTTAATTTTATATTTCATTATATTTTCAAAGTAGACGGGGTAAAACATTTTTTTAAATCACCGTTAACCCCCAAATAATTTTTAAAGATGCCTCTAAAGTCGCGAAAAATCAATTCCTTTAATGGCCTATATTTTATAATGTAAAAGAAAAATAAATAAATTACTTCTCATCCGTAGTAGATATTTACTATACATTTTTTTAAATCATTAGGTTTAGGTGAGTATTTTGACCTCAAATCCAAAATTAAGTTTTGTATGAAACAGGCCGTGCACCCGTTCCTCTTAAGGGTTTTTCCTAACAGATTCTTGATTTGTAACTCATCGTAATAAGAAAAAGTTATTCGTTCTTACAAACCGAAGCTCCATTATGCAGGAATCCGATAATTTACCCTCCAACAAAAAGCCTAATAAGGTTTTAAATTATTGGAATTTTTTTTCCGACTATTATTTATTCAATATAAAATGGGCACAAGTTGCTATCGAAAGAAAACAGTGCTCGCCCAGTGGTATAAAATTAACAAGGAAGGCCTTTTGGACAATGGTAGTAACCTAGTATATATCTAACAATCTGATGAATATGATGATGGCCAGACTATGGTGTCGGAAGCCCCTTAAAGTGGGTAATTTATTTTAAAAGTCTTATTTAAAAACATCATTTTTCTTTATGGCTATATATGAAAGACCCACTGATTGGCAAGATGCTACACTAGCACCTCTGGCGGCGGGAGTTCTACTTTTTTTCATGCATTTTAATAGATATTCTGTAAAATATTTTCTTAAGGGACATCACTCAAAAATGGCCCTAAACATCACTTCGTAGTTTGCTAACTCAAGCAATATGTAAATTCTATATGGGTGGTTAGAAAAATGTATGAGATTTCAAAAGACTCAAAGTACCTGAAAATACAAGTTTGAACTTTTTACCTAAAATTCCAGTACCCATTCCGCATTGAATTTAATAGATTTCAGTTTGAGCATTTTTTGTTTTGGAAGCCGTATAAAATCATTCATAGTATTTCTTGCGTTAGCAGACTACAAAGTGTGCATTTTTGTGTGCTGGCCGTTAATAGTTTATAGATATGGAAAATTCATAAAATAATTATTTCGTTACCTAATAATAACAATAAATACGTTATAATGAAAAATATTTATGATGTTTATTTATTTATTTTTATTATTCATTTATCGTAACCTCTGTACATTAATATATTACAGAGATTAAGATACATTACATGAGATATTCCAAAAAGTATCCATAGACAAGTATTGGAAATAACAAATTGTGAAAGTAATTAAACATTCGTATATTAACGATTTTAACAAATACTGAAGATGGATAATCTGTATCAAACGTGCAAGAAATGAAAGGTTGACAGGTAAAGTATAAAAAGTCATGGGGACAGATTTTATAACTATTTTGTGATGTGGGTCAAAAGATAGTCGCAAAATTGTCTGTAAGTGATATTGAAAGTGTCAACGATCAATGCAGCATCGTTGAGCAGTTGAGTCTCTCTGCTGATTTACGTATTCTGGTACATAGAAGTTCTCGCTTTTGGAGCATAAAATAGTGCATGGGATCTCCCACGAATAAATTTAGTAGGAACGTATTTTTTTATTTACGTTTTACAAAAGAAAAAAATGAAATGCAAAAAGTCCCGGCAAACAACTTTTTTGTATTCAATTTATTTTTAACGACTTATTGAAGTTTATAAACCTCATTCTAATATTTAATCATTGAAGAAGAAAATATTAACATATCCCAAATGAAACACGAAACCGAAAAAAAAACCGTAGAAAATAAAACCTTATCAGTCACATCTGAACTCATAACCCAGGACCTCTGGCTTACCGGGACAACCGCTTTACCAACTAAGCTAATGAGACCAGTTCAATTTACGCCATCTTCATTGACATCATACCTCAAATTCAAGATCTATTAATATTATCCTACATTTTATCTCTCATATCTTTATGATGATTACATTTTTTTGTAGTTTGTCTAACAATAATGTTTCTAGACCAAACGCATTCGTAGCACATGTCGACATGTGAAGATCGTTTCCCACAACTTATTGAAATGGTCTGTGGAACACACCTATAATCCGGTGTCGAAGTCTATCGATATTTGGTAATATCTTTTATACTTTTTAATATGTGCTCTTACCGGAAGTAAAATAATATAATTGGCACCTGAACTATTAATACTGCAAAGTTATATGCATTTTAATATTTGTTTCAATATGAATTCTCTAAAACAAATGAGTAAAGACATAAAAATTCTATGTCACTTAAAAAAAATCTTGGGTGTATTTTGATTACCTGTATGCATATACATCTTAATGAACAATGTACAAACATGAACGGTCAGTGGCTGAGCTGGCATTACGCCTGGGTGGAGCGTCGTGAGTTCAATTCCTCGACTGGTCAAGTCCTTCATCAATCATCAAACAACATATTTCGCTTGCTGAGGTGATAGTAGGAGATTTTCAAAATTTATTATTTTGTTATCAAAGAATTTGCTGTAAAATATCACAATTCTTTTTGTTGTGGGAATTGTGTTGGTTCACTAACTAACTAACTAACTAACCATCACGCTGTTTCACCCCAGGTGTAGGCAGAGAGGATTGACCGCCAAACAACTCGTTCATAGCATACACTTCTTGCTTCATTCACATTCACACAACGTATCATATTCTCTTCTGTTATTCCGACTTCTGAAATAGCTCGACTCAAGTATTTGATTCACTTGATCGTGCCATATCTTCCTCGGACCTCCCCGGTTTCTTCGTCATATATTATCCTTACATTACCTTCTTCTTTCATCCTCTCTACATACCCAAACCATCTAAGCGTACGCTTTCATCTGCCTTGCATTATTTCCGGATCTCTTCATTTTTAACAGGGCTATTCATATTAAGTTAGTTTTAGAAAAATAATTTACCTATACCTATGTAATTATACTTTGTAGTATTATCTCTGGGGTATAAGGTGTAAGAGAAAATACTTTAATTATTAGGTTATTCGTTAGAACATTGTTTCTTTCACGAAGATATATGTTTAATGTCGCTGATGACTTCATCTACATGCCCAAACCATTCAAGCGTCCCCTTCTTAATCTTACTTACAACAATCACTTTCTTCAGAATTTGTCATGGAAATTAAAGAAATTTGAATTGTGTATCTCCAGGTGCAACAACGATTATTATCATTGACAGACTTCAACAGACTTTATTTTTGGAATTTTATTTGCTTACGTAAAATGACAAAACTGATATATTTGGACCACGTCATAAGGGGCACCAACCTCTTACAGGAGGAACAAAAAATATTTGTTCGTAAAAAGTAATTGCTTTTTGGCTTGTCACAATTAAAATATAAACACGTAAATTTGTTTCTGCTTTGTTCTGAAATAACTTTCTGAAGCTTATAAACTTCTTTGTAATATATTTTTGACCACTGAAGATAATATTAACAACTCTCAAAATTAAAAAAAAAAAAGAAACTGAAAAGACAAAGAAAAGCAAAAAGAAAACGAACGATAAGGGCAATCGAGCCCAGGACCGCTGGCACAGAACATTAATAAAGGTTTTATAGGTAATTTTGATAACTTGTTATAGTTGCTGAGCAAGACTGCAGATCGCCAACGGACAAACAAGAGTTCACGTTTAGACGATGTAAACTGTTTTTTTGTTTGTTTCCGATTTGCAGTCGTGCTCGAGAATGATGACAAGTTACCGACATTATCGATAAATCCTTTATCGATGTTCTCTGCTAGGGGGCCAGGACCTCATAGTCTATCCGGGATATGCGCCCTAATCAACTGATCTACTGCTCCACTCCATTCCGTTCCGTCATTTTTATCGGTATCATTGTTCTATTTCTAAGAACTGTCAATATCATCTTCAATTAATTCCCATTTTTTTTTCCCAGTTGCTACTGTTATCTTTTTCTTAGGTGTGTCTTTTCTGGTTCGTGTTTCTTTTTGATAGTGTTAATATTAAATTGCAGTGGTTTAAAACAAATTCATGAATTTATATTATAAATAATTATCTGTTAATATGGCTTCTAGCTAAAACGCGACTATTCCTCATTTCTGTTGGGTTCTATCTAGTGCCTTCTACATCAATGGTGTTACCTTACGAAAAGGCCGGTGGAAATGTCTGATTGTCTAAGGTGCCGACCGGAACACAAAAAGTCGATTTCATTCAATAGAATAATTACATTCCGGCGAATTAACGTAAAAACACTTCTCAATCATTGAAAGTACAGCTTACACTCTGCAATTTAGTTGTCAATCATTTAAATTACTTATCCCCTTGCAATGGGCTTATTCTCGAGAGACGGAATAATAAAATGCGACCCGTGTTTGTTGTTTTTTTTTAAATACTGTTTTTTTGTTGTTATTGTGGTAGCGCATATTGGTTCCAATTTTTGAAACCAGTGAAACTTGTCAATCTCATTTGTAGAATACTGTAAGACGAACAAATAATTGAGTATTGGGAAAATTAGTGTCATTTAGTTATAGTTACTAACTAAAACAAAACAAGTTTATGTTAATGCAATGAACAGATTTAGCTGAATGCCGATCTTTTTATATATTAACTCCACACTCAGGGCCTATGTCATCTTCAAAGATGATGTGTGGAGGGTCTTTCTGAGGAAGAATTGTACGAGTACGTGGGTTTTGAAGAGATTCATATTGTAGGAGATCGGAAACACAAAGGCGACAAAGTGTTCCACAACCGGGCTGCTGAACTCAAGAACAAGTCGTAGAATCGACCCGTTCTCGTGTGACAAACGCCAAACGTGTACAAAAGTTTCTCGACTATGCGCCGATGCCGACGGGATCAATGACGCTAGTTGTTCAGCGCAGCATCTTCCATTAAAATACCGGAAGAACATGGACAGCATTCTCTCCTGACGCTTGTGCTGTAAAGATTGCAATCCGTTTGTTAAGATAAGGAAATCTATCAAACGGACCGCCAAATGGTTTTTTCGGTTATTTTGGGACTCCAAATCAGAGCTGGGTACCAAATTCAACAGTTGGGCGATTTGTACAGGGTCAGCAGTTGTGTACCATTAAAGTATCTCAGGACTTTAAGCACAGCTTATAAGAAGCTGACTTAACTTTGGCTTTGATGGAGCCCCCGCGCCTGAGCTGGTTACTTAAAGTTACAAGGAACTTATCAATAGAAGGCATGTTGGAAGATAACTTCCGTTGAAGGAGACTAGATTGCCTTTTCAATGCCTTTTGGACGTAATCGGGGATTATTGGGTTTTTTGAAAGATTAAATTCGACGAGGTTATTCTTACCCCAAAAGGAAATCCTCTCAAGGTGACCAATCTTTCACCCATAAAGCATTACGAGTGTTGATACTTCGCTCAGAAACGAAATCTTTATATGTATATTTGCCGTTTGTAAAAATATGTTTTTTTAACATTCTGCTTGAGTCAGGACCGATGTACACAATCGACATATATTTGCATTTGGGTACGTCTGCGACCTAAGGAAGGCTCTGAGTTCATAAGAGAGGTAAGTCGTCGTCCGGAGAACCATGGCGCCAAGGATCCAGAGGCGTGCCAACCATATAGACATATAGGAAATGCCTACTCTACCTTATTCGCATAAAAATAAGAATTATGTTAATATTCCCCTCTTCCCTCGCGCCGCACTAAACGCACTACTATTAGGCGTCAAAGTCAGGAACTAAGTATGCAAAACGACGCACGTCATATTCAGATGTTGCCTTCATCTGAAACAAAAAATGTACATGTGTGCGTGATGCTCATTCAAGGAACGACTCCTTCGTGTTAATGTTTAAAGGGCCATGCCTTTTGGTACAAATATGGATCCACAAATATAGCAATCGGTGCCATCTGTTGGTACCTCTATGAATTAGTACAACATTACTAAAAAAAATAATGATCTTGTTGGCTTGCTTTCAGGCAATTGTGCCGTCAGAAATATGCATAAATGAAGCGGTTATTTTGATATTTTATGTGCCTTAGGTAATGCCATCTAAGATCGGCTAAAGCCAGGATTCTTAACAAGAACCTTCCCCGATTAAAAACTATATGCATGCCTCTGCAAAGATCTATAGGCACCCTAACATGCCGCATTTTTAACAGTAAAATTATATAACACATTTATTCAGGTTTGAAAAGGTTCATAAAATTTTGACAGTAAAAAACTTGAAGGAATTCGATTACTTTTTTGTTGATAAAAAATCATCTCTTCTGTTCGTTATGTTAAGGAATAGGGTAATAAATTAACTGTGTGGGTATGCAGTGGTAGTTTTCTCTAACATACGTTTATGCAGTGAATTCCCATTAAAAAGATAAGAAAATAAAACACACATGTATCATAATTTTACTACACTTTATACAGCACGCACTTCAAATTCGGTGGGAAAAATTCCTCTCGTCCGTATAAGTAATACTTCCCGAGAGAGAGTTCGAAATTAATTCCTTATGTGCGTTATGAATTCAGCATCTATGTTACTTTCGGTCTTAAGAAATAGTTCACACATTGTCATTCTCGAGAAGCTTAGGTGGAAAACCGTGCCAAGCATCCTTCAGAATCTACAAGGCGACTGTTTAACAAATTTAACGGTAAACAGTAAGCGAAATAAAGTATTGAACGGTGTATTATCAATACCTGACATCCAGGCTGAAGTGGGATTTTAATTTGAGGACGCCAACACAGGTTGCTGTTTCTTCCCAGGTGCAGAACTAACTTACCAATGGTGTTGCCTCTGGAAAGACTTACTAGGTTAATTAACTGCCTTGCAGGAAATGTAGATTTTTTCCACATGACCTACAATAATTTTGAGCATGAACTAAGTATTATGTCATAATATTATATTCCTACTTATAACCCCTTAAAACTATTTTTGTTTTACCTATATGTTATGCAATTATGCTAACTGTATTTTTGTAATTTTTTATCGCTTTGCATTTATTGGTGTTTAAAACTGTTTTTGAAAAATAAACAAATACATTTCTGCACAACTGTATTTCGTAAGAAGCAACTTTTTTTTTTTGAATATCGTGTTTTTAGTCATTATATTAAAATAATTTAATTACTGAAGGTGATTTTTATATAACAATATTTAACAGTAAAGTTTCTCATTTAAACACTACATTACATATATACATTTTGTAACCTATGACATTATATTATTTATTAGCCACTGACGATTTAATGAATCGCCGAATTGTTTCTTGTTGCTAAATCGCTAATTTCTGGTGCAGTGATATAATGAAATTCCTCCAGATCTAGGGAAAAATATACATAATATGGAAAAGAAAAGCATAGAATTTTTTTTCACTTCTTTACTTTCCGACTCAACTCCCAATGATATAGGCCACGAACCGCCACTGGAAATATCTATGAACCATATGTTTATAGAAAGGCTGAGAAAGTTGATTAATATGTACACCTACCAATATCAAAGAAATTTACATTCGTTGCAATATTTTATGCCTAAGCACTGTCTCCGAACAGGAAGTTATGCATTCACCATTTGTTATGAGTGATCAAAGTAACAAATTATCAATGAAACATTTAAAAAATTCTGACACTTGATGTAAGCCGACCATGTGCAACCTACGAAAGTTTTAATATATAAAATATATCAAAATGAATGTTTGTCTGTCTGTCTTTCTGTTTGTCCTCGATTTCCTCGACAATTACCGGTTTAGCTAAAAATAGCACAGTTTGTTTTTATTAGTGCCGGAAAGGATTAGAGAGTAGTTTGAATCAAATCCAATATATAAAACTTTCGCTAAAACGTTTTAAAATTAGTATGAAAAACATTGAACCAGCCATGTTTTATTTAGGTTAGCCCATAGATATTCCACTCTGGCCACATATTACGCATTAAAAAAAAAAAAGTTTTTTTGGGTAGAATATTTTCAAAATTGAAAACACAAGTAGGTACCTACATAAGAACTTTTTATTTAAATACATTTTTTGTTTCTTTCTTTGTATGTCAAATCAATTATGGTATCCAAACGACATGCAAGAATTCACAACATCACATCTTTATTCCAAAATAAAAAAAAAATATTCAGAACAACGCCGGGTACACTCAGCTAGTATAATATAAATGAATATACAACTTTCCGTCTGGCCGTCTGTTCTCTATTCAATTCTACATGCTTTAATCGATCTAGACCAAATTTTAGGGCCTTGTGCAAAGCTTTGTCCTCCTCCTAGCCACTCCGCCCTATCTACCAGATTTAATATTTTATATAAATTCTCTTACCAATCAAAAGTTACGTGTAGCTCAAAACTCAAAGAAAACAGAAGAACATGATTTATCGAATCCTTTTGCCAAACAGTTTATTCTGAGAGTTCATTCAATTCAAAAAGGAACAAAAAACTTTTCGTAATCAAATATACTAAAAACTAAAAATTGGTTCCTTTTGGATACATTGTGAAAACATAAATAATTTTAACAAAACCCTAAAATTATGTGATTTGAAAAACTTAACGTACGAGATTTTAAGCGTAAATTTAACTCGTCATTTGGGCAGTTCGCCTAATGAAAAATATTTCTTTTCAGATGACGTCACTTTTTTTTAAAATAGTTACATGTTTTTAACGATTAAAAACTCTCTGAATCTCGCCCAACGCCGGGCACTTACCATCAGTACGCTATAAGATGTGAATTGTTTAAGAATATTTCCCGTCAAAATATAAAACACTTTACTCCAATTTAAATCGTATCGCCCCCGATTGTTTTTTGTGTTCGCCTGTCGTCGGGTAATTTATTTCGATTCCATCAAAATAAATATAGATTTTTTTATGGAGCAGTTAATTTATTGAAGCCCAGCAGCCAGTATCGCTTTCTTGGAAGTAATTTACTGCCTCAAAGCTCAAAATGTGGAAGCTTTGACTTACAACAGCTCTACCGGTTTCCCGGCGCCTTATTTATAGCCATTAGACCAAATTGTATTGAGTTTAAGCGGCATGCTTAAGCCCAGTAGAATTATTGATGTATTACGTTCAATACGTCATCACTTTGTACGTGAAGGCTTGAATTGAATCGAATACGTTATTATAATTTACGAATTGAATGTGTAGTAGGTATGGTTGAAATAATGGATGATTGTTATATTTTTGTCTGGTGGAATTTAGTGGATTTTTTATTGCGTATACAGTTGGCATCTAAATAAATAAAAACTTACTCCAGTTTCGGACATCTTTATGCGTTGGAAACTATCAGATAACGTTTGATTAAATAATTGGCTCGATTGAAGCGATTGTTAGTAAGTAATTTTAAACAAGTGTTTTTAATTCTACCGCCACAGCGTATTTATTACAAGATATTTGATTCTGGGTCTCACGTGTGCTATGAAGCTCAAAAACAAAATTGAAATATTTAGTTACTTACTCAATTTTATTTTAAAATAAACTTTTTTAAATACTTCCTTATTGCAGTATTTAAAGAAGTAGAAACCCGGCGGAGCCTTCATCTAACGGTAAAGTGAGTATAGTTGATTTTATATAAGATTTTATATATTTCCAGACAAACTGCATGAGCTTTTTTTACACTAGCGAACTATGGACTAGATATACACAAGGCGTCATGGACACACTCCGAGTGCAATATAACCACGCTAACAGGGCGCTGTTCGGCCTCCCTTGGAGATGCAGCGCGTCGGAGATGTTCGCAGAGGGAAGGGTGCATGGGTTCGCTGCTTTGATGCGCCACAGAATAGCCGGGACGAGTCAGCGCTACCGGAGATCGGAAAACACTCTTGTCCAGGCCGTCGCCCAGTGGCATGGCGCGTCGCTACATCGTAGATGGAGAATTTCCCTCAGGCCATTGTAGCATAAGTGTTAAATATGTTATTTTAATATAATTTATTTTTTATTTATGTTTTTGTATTATATTTCTACAGTGTGTAATTTTTTATTCTTGAAATGTATTCTTTTTATATGGCAGATTTCACTCACCGCTTTGTTCTGCTGAAATAAAACATTATTATTATTATATATATACTCGTATGTGTATATTGGTAATTTAGTTTCAATACATATTTTTTCATTTAGGCAAAATAAAATTTAACAAAGCTAATAAGACTTGGTCCTCCACACTAGGGGTTCCTGTGCTGAGGCGAACTAGGTTTTATATAAAAAAAAAACTTATTGCTTTTAAGTTACTACGAAGGTATTCTCAAGGTGCTGGATAACTCATCTTCTTTGATTTCTTTGAGCCAGGTTTTGATTTGTTTTTCAATATTTTTTTGTCGCTACAGCACGAATTAAAACTTCGAAAAAACTAAAATAAAAAGCTTTTGATGTATTTATATAATATACTTATGTAATAAGAATTTGTGGAAGTAATTCGACAGTTCTGTCATATTAGCAGGTAAATTAATTACAATGTTTATAAAGACATTGTTTACATATTTAACTAACTAACTAACTAACCATCACGCCGTTTCCCCGTAGGGGTAGGCAGAGAGGACGGACCGCCAAACAACTCGATCTTGGCATACACTTCTCGCTTCATTCACATTCATACAACGCCTCATACATTCTCTTCTGTTATTCCGACTTCTGACATGGCCCGACTCGAGTATTTGATTCACTTGATCGTGCCATGTCTTCCTCGGGTGTTCCCGGCATCTTCTTCCATTCACATTCGCGTCAAACATTCTCCTTACACTCCTCTCTTCGTTAATTCGCTCTGCATGCCCAAACCATCTAAGCGTCCCTTTCTTAACCTTGCTCACTACGCTTACATCAGCCTCGCATTCTTTACGAATCTCAACATTTTTCACACAATGATACATGGTTTTACCACACATTCGTCTCAGAGATCTCATTTCTACAGCATTCAGTCTACTTTCATCCTTCCTCTGCCAGTTCCATGCCTCACTGCCATGCATCAGGGTTGGTATCAACATAACAAAATATAAATATATCTTACTTTAAATTATTTCGGCGAGCAGAACAACTAGTCTATTTGGTTAAATTACCTAGCTTTGCTTCGAACTTATTTCACCTGTTATTAAGTTAATTTAATTATATTTCCTCTTAACTTACTGGATAAGAAGGTATTGTTGAAAATTGTTCTCTGAATTTAATATTGATCTTTAAATTTATCATTTCTTCAACAGGTTGGTATTCCCTTTTGTGGCGTCATTATTAATAAATTAATTAAGAATGACTTTGCAATCACCACTATATTAATATATACATAGCAGCATGTTTCAAAGGCGAAGCTTTCCTCATCAGGAATATACAGAATACGAAAAAATAGTAATGTCAAGTATTGACAAATGATAAACATGGAATACAAAAATGTTGATAAAAAAATATTATAAAACATTGAATGACAAATTTATATTAGAAATTAAAATAGGAATTATTTTTATTATTTAATGTGAAAATAAATTCAAGAGAGCTGTTTTAAAAAAATATTTGATTATTAATTACATTTAATTGACTATTAACACTTTTTTTCTAATTTCTGTAATTTCATATTTGTCTAATTGCAAACCGGTTGAATTTATATGTAAAATTTGTTAACCCTTACTTATATCAAAATAATGATTTATTTCCAAAATATGGCTGGTAAATTCAGAATAATTGTTATTACTTAAACATCTCAGGTGTTCTTTAACTCTAATATTAGTATTTCTTAAATTCTTTCCTATGTAAAAAAAGTTGCAATTGTTACAAATTAATTTATATACTCCCGATTTATTTAAAACATCATCTTTATCCTTGTTATTTAAAACATTCATCATTAGTGTAAAATGTTGGTTGAATAGTATTTGGGATGTTTTTTTATTTATCAATTTGAAGTATTGCAATATTTCAATATGTATATTAATAAGATTGTGATTACAAAGTAATTTTTGTTTATTTATTTTTAAATTTATCATTAAAATAGTTTCATTTAATACTAACTTCTTCTTTGCTTCTAATTAACAATACTTTTTTCCATGCCATTTTTTATATATAATTATGTATTTTCTAAAATTTATTTTCTTTATTATACTTTCATTTAAAATTGTATTTGAATTACTGTATTATAAAAAATAAATATTTAATGCCTAATTAAAAGAATAAATAAAAGAATTAAAAAATTATAGTTTATTCAAAATAAACATGTTTTCTGATTTACAAGCGATAATTTTTCCACAAAACACTTACCCATTTTATCTAACCATGGGAAACAACCTTTGAAATCATAAAGTTTAGAAACATTATTACGAATTATTGTAATTTCTAACCAATGTACAGTAATTGGAGAAACGTTTTTTTTAATGTGGAATGCACTAATAGAACCCAGTACCTGGAATTTAGAGTGATTTATCAGTTGAAATTCGGTTAGTTAAACTTTTTATGCGTAAAAATTAAGAATGCATAATATATTCATTTAAAAAAAATACAAATTTGAAAACTAAACTAGTTTTTTATCAGATTAATGCAAAAATTAACGCTGGTGTCCATTGAAACAGGCGCATTTCAGAGATAATATTTCACATAAAAAAGCACGTTATTTATCGATCTGAGAGAATGTAAACAGAAGCCAAAATTCATTAAGGCATTTAAATTTATTCTTAGAAAAAGTAAAAATTCTTCAACATAACCGCAGATTGTGCTTAAACTTAAACAAATCAATTACTCTCTCTTCGTCGTTTTTGTTTCAGAAGGTTTTAATGTCTTCATCGGGCTAGAGCTAGACTAACCGATAAATTATCATTTAAATTGGCTTCAAACTTTGATTAAATTCCCATGTATTTAATAAACAACCTATTTTATGATGTTATAAATATAAAGTGACGTTTTATTATGAGAATAATACGTCGCATTATTGGTATTTGTGGGATGGTTATTACTAACGACAGATTTTATTATAAACCCATGATTTATGGAGAAAGGGTTGAATGAATTCAATTATTTTTAATAACTTTATTAACAATTTAATTTACATTTTTCTTTGAATAAACTATTATTTCCTACGTTAAAAAATTCTTCTTTCAATACTTATGACAGAAACTACTTCACTTTTTGATTTTTCGATTAAATTAAATTAGTTCATGAATGGGAGTCTCTAGGATGTTGGCAGGTTACATCCCAGTGGCGTTTTTTTTTTTTTCAATGAACACATTTTTATGGTAAGGTCTATCTGAAAACGAATAAGGAGACAGTTATTATTATTCCATAGAATGCTATTGCCTACATTAATCAGATTCCCTCCAGAAACTTTTTTCGGTGGTAACTTAACTCGATTTGCAAGGTCTTTTTAAAATTAATAGGAATAGTTTGGTATCAAACATTATTAACATATTTATTGAAGAATATTTTTCCAATTTATTTTATTTCATTTATTTAAATTGTAATAGTACATATATGCACAATGTTTACATGTGTTCTATTATAAATATGTATCTTAAACAAAAACAAAAAATCATTTAAATGTGTTTATCTTTTCGCCCCGAACCCCCCCCCCGCCCCACTCCACCCACTTCTTTCTTAAATTTAAACACATTTTTCTCATATTTTATATTGGTCTGTATTTCTTATCTGTGCAGTAATTAGTTTTGTGTTTTTAATTTCTTTCTAGGGGATAGTTTTATTTCATTTTTTCTTCTTCTGGAGTGATTTAGTTTGTGTTTTGTAATAATTTTTCGCATATATTCTGAACCTGTCGGTAATTTATAAAACAAAATCTGTTATATTGAAGTACGCAATTTGTTATTTTAATTTGTTACAAAGACATTACGTTTAGATCCCTAAATATGTTTTTAACTTTGGAATAATTGTTTCGTCTTAAAATTATTCTAATATTTCTTAGTTTTATAAGTTTTGCAAAAATAAGTCACCTGGAATCTTTCCACCAGCCCTAGAGGAGTAAAAGGAGGAATAAAGGGTACCGGCTACTTCCTACCTGCAACCTGCTACTTGCTACCAACAACTTGCCACTTGCAACCTGCTACCTTTACCTGCTACCTGCTACCGTGTCCGCTGCGACGAACAGTACGAGCCCGAGCAAATCAGCCCCGCGGCGGTAACAACAGGCGGCAGGTGATCTGGCGCGTTGGGTGGTCCCCCACTGTCATCACTCATTACCATTAGCCATTAGTGGCCAAGGGACGGGGAAAGGACAGGATGACAATAATTAATTCATCAACAAATGTTCGTAGGTGAGAGTTGAGGTTAGAAGTGCCTGATCATAATGTTCAAGATTCATGGTCAAGCAGATGAAAATTGTAAAATTAAATTAATAAAAATTATTTTTGTATTTAATATATAAATTTCTACATGTTTCAGAAACAAAGCTCCCCTCGCCAGGAAAAACAATATACCTGCTAAAAATAATGGCAAGTATAGACAAATAATAAGAAAATAGAACAAATTAAAAAACAAAAAAACTAAAAAAAAAACTGATCAAAAACCGACCGACCATAGATTTGGAACATTTGGCGGCCTTTGAAAAATTAAAACTTTGAAAATTATTTTATCTCTGAAAACAAACTGATATTAAGTTTGACCATCATTATTGATTAAAAAAATAAAATATTGGACTGGAGTTTCTTATTCCTTATAGCTTTGAATAATAATAATAACCTATTTAATAATAATAATAATAATGTTTTATTTCAGCAGGACAAAGCGGTGAGTGCAATACTCTGTCTGCCATATAAAAAGAATACATTTTAAGAATAGAAAATTACACATTGTAGAAATATAATATAAAAACAAAAAATAAAAAATAAATTAAATTAAAATAACATATTTAACACTTATGCTACAATGGCCTGAGGGGAGTTCTCCATCTACGATGTAGGGGCGCGCCATGCCACTGGGCGACGGCCTGGACAAGAGTGTTTTCCGATATCCGGTAGCGCTGACTCGTCCCGGCTATTCTGTGGCGCATCAAAGCAGCGAACCCATGCACCCTCCCCTCTGCGAACATCTGCGAGGCGCTGCATCTCCAAGGGAGGCCGAACAGCGCCCTGTAAGCATGGTTATATTGCACTCGGAATGTGTCCATGACGCCTTGTGTGTATCTAGTCCATAGTTCGCTAGTGTAAATGCTCATGCAGTATGTCTGGAATAGTTGCTTTTTTACCGGAGAACTGCACCTATTAAATCTTCTGGCGAGCATGTTGGCGCGTACGCACAGCGCTCTTCTTTGGCGTTCTATGTCATTTTTATCATTTAGGTCATCAGTGATGACATGCCCCAAGCATTTGATTTCGCTGCAGATTTCAAGATTGGCTCCGCCGAGACGTATGGGCGGAATGACAGCATGACCCGTATTTGCTTTGAAAATCAGCAGTGATGATTTTTTTGCATTATACATTAGCCCGTGACTAATAACGTACGATTCACATATGTCTAGAAGTTTTCTCATAGCTCTTACCGATGGGGCAAGTATGACCATGTCATCTGCATAGCTGATATTGTTCATACATACCCCAGCAATGTGGCATCCGATTCTTGTTTCCTTCAGAGTTTTGCTAAGTTCACCCATGTATACATTGAACAGCACTGGGGACATTGAGCCTCCTTGTCTAACGCCGCACTTTAATTGAGCTGCTTTTGATAGGCTGTCATTCCATCTGATGAAGTTTTCCTGTTGGTTGTACCATGTACTTAATATATTAACAATTTGCGGTGGTACTTGTCGTTCGGTCAGTTTTTCCACAACTTATTATGACTAACCCTGTCAAAAGCTTTGCTCAAGTCTAGGAAGCATGCGTATACCGTTGTTTTTCTGGCTTTATAATATTCAATTGTTTGTTTCATACTATATATGGCTGTATCAGTTGAGCATCCAGCTTTAAAGCCCATTTGGGAGTCCTCTGTATTGAGCTTGTCTTCGGTTAAATGTAAGATGACTTTTTCAAAGATTCTTGCAGTTATTGTGGCAAGGGATATGGGCCTGTAATTAACGGATGATGTCAGGTTTAATTGACGGCTTTTGGGGATCGGTATTATTATGGTTTTAGACATTTCTGTCGGAATGTGTCCGAGTCCGATCATAGCGGTGAAGAGAGAGGCCAGCAGAGTTGTTACGTACCTCCCCGCAAGTTTTACGTGTTCTATGACAAGTCCATCGTGACCTGCAGATTTACCTCCTGCCATGTTGCGTATTGCTCGTTGGATTATCTCAGGTAAGATGACTATGGACGGCTGTTGTTCCGGTTGATTTGTTGGCGCATCAATCTGTTTATCCATTATTTGCGGTTGAACTGGTGTGGAGCAAAAAGCATTCCTGAAAACTTCAGCTTTGTCTTTATTTTCAGATTTTCCATCAATATGGCTCGGTGTGGTATGTTTTGCTTTCAATACAGTATTGGTTTTGTTCCAGAAAGACGAAAAGTTCTTGTATTGAAAGCTGTTTGCTATTTTATCCATTTTATTCTGTTCGAATTTCCTTTGACACTTCTTATATTCTTTCTTAAAGAGCGATCTACATTGTTTTCGAGCTTCCATGAAAGGACCATCAGTAGGTCGTCCATTCTGCAGCCATTTTATGTGTGCATTTCTCGATGTTTCATAATGTAAGGAAACTTGCTCATTCCAACCAGCTATAGCCTTCCATTTTCGCCCTTTTGTAGGCTTCCTCCCTGTATTAAATGCAGACATTGCTGAGGTACGTAATACTTGTACAATGTTTTTATATAGGTCATCTATTTGGGCTGCATTTACCATGGTGCTGTCATGAGTTTCTGTGTCTGTTCCACAAATTATCTCAAGTTGACCTATGGCTAATTGTGCATATCTGGAGTAGGACTCCACTTGTGCTTGACTTTTGGGCCGCCATCGGCATGGATCCTCCACTATTGTACAACTAGAAGTATATGTAGGTAGCCCAATAGTTCCTAGAGTAGTGTGCATCGGTCTATGATCAGATCAGTCGGAATTGTAGTCAATATGCATATCTTCAATTGTATTGCGTACTGCCTGAGTTACGAGACAATGGTCGAGCCACTTAGTTGTATTATGTGCATCGCTTACATATGTGTACGAGTCAGGCGGGAGTATGTCAACATCTGCAATTTGTAGGTTATATTCTGAGCAGAATGATTTAAGTTCACGCCCAAAAGGCGAATTCATATTGGCATTAAAGTCTCCCAGAATTATACAATTAGGGTTGTCTCTTTCCTCGATTATCGTGTGCAATTTCGATAGACAGAATAAATATTCTGGTAAATTATCAGTGTTGTCCACAGGCATGTATACACACATGACAAGTAATGTTCCAGTATTTAGTGTGATATCAATCGCTATTATTCTGGGAGTTTCACAATCGATCGTCACTGCCTTGAATGATTTCTTCCATAGTATAGATAGTCCGCCATATGGTCGTCCTCTCAATGGACCGCTAGAGATGTCTACCGCTGAACTCCCATAGCTCGTGAATTCAGGGTGAATTTCGTTGAGAAAATCTAAATCAGTTGGTAAAAGCCACGTCTCTTGTAATAAAATAATATCGTTCGTAGAACACAGATCGAAAATAAATTTTTCTACTCTTTTTACTGATCGGCAATTGATCGAAGTAATGTTTAGTTTATTCATTTTGTTTTGTTTCTTTCATAATTCGCTCGACAGCTTCTCTGAATCTTCTGAATACGATGCCTTGCGGCCAGAAATCGTGATTCATTACAGTTTTAATGTCGCTTTTCTGGATCATAACCTTAAATGTCCTGAATGGGGTTTCTTTAAAAGGTTTTAGGATTTCAATATTATTTGTCTTTAAACCTTTATTTTCGCAAAATAACTTGACATCATCTGTGCTCGTTTCAATTGCGAAACGAGAGACATATAGCCCTGTTGAAAGGTTTGCTATTTTTAAATTTCCTACATTAGTTCCTGTACCGCGATTGTTTAAAAGTCGCTTCTTGCGATGTTTATTTATAACAACCGTAAAATCTTGTGTATTTCGATGCTCGCTATCGTAATAATTATTATTTAAATATGACAGTTGCGAGGATCGCGCAGTTTCGGCATTCTTCGTTTTATTTCGGAACTGTTCACGAGCTGTATTTGTTGGTTCGGGAGGAGCGGCGGGGGGAGGGGCATTTTGTTTTGATGAGCCTCCGCGAGTGGTTGTACGCCACGGCTTATTTTGCATATTTTCGTGACTTGCATTGTTTTCGTTAATGTTAAATGAATTTATGGAAGAACTCACATTTTTCGGTGGTGGATTACTATTTAAGCGCTCTTGCGTGAATTGACTGACAGTTTCTTTTATTTGACTGAGTTCCTGCTTTAAAGCGTTTATTTCCAATATTGTTGCCTTTCCGGCCATTTCGGTTTTCAACAATATCAAGTCTTTAAGAAATCTTGTTACGTCGATGTGGTCAAATGTAACTGGTGGCAACTTGTTGAGATCTCGGGCCACAAACGTTGGAAGTTGGTCTGGATCTGTTTCTTTCATGATCTTTATGATATCTTGTAATGTTTTTGTTATCTTTCCGTCTCCCTTTCTTGTGACGCGACGGCCTGGGACGGCTTCTAATAAAGAGCATTTGGCACTTTCAATTTCGTCCTCTTGGAAACTTGTGGAGCATATTTGTACAATGCTCACTTCGTCTAAAACATCCACTTTATTTTGTACGAATGTTAATAATTCGTTTATTACTACGCGACAGGCACATTTCGTTGACATTTTAATTGAGCGGTTGTAAACGCGACCGGTAACGGTTCGGTACCATAAAATTGTACGTCATTTCTGATTGAAAAAAATGAACTGGAGTTCATTATTGGTCTAATATTTAGCCTCTTAAAAGCAAGATTTTCGGCCAACAAATCGCTAGAAACCTGAGCATTTCCCGCTTACCTAAGTGTAATTTTGAAATTACTTTTTTTTGTTAATTGTTATTTTTGTGAACAGTACAATCTTAACAGAAATTTTCTTTACGTATTTTTAAAAACTGAATGTATATTATATATCAAAAGTAGTTTCCCCGGAATAGCTTCACATATTTAGAGAAATGATTTATCGTGTCGTCAAAAAAAAAGAAATGTTATTTATGTTTCACTATACTTTCCATCCTTTTGTGGTATTTATCAGATCAAGTACTTATTAGAAAAATATGATATTTCTATCGTAAATGGGCAATGGCAGCGAACTCTGATATTGGTGATTTGAGTACTAGCTTATGTGTACCTTATTGTTTTTGTTGCACATCAATGACCTCTTGACATGTGCACCAATCCATTGTTACGCGGATGACAGTACAGTCCATGATTGCTTTTTGTTTGACAAGCCCCCAAAGGGCACACAAACTCCAACGGCTCTGAGGACTTTGAAGCAAAGAATGGACAGTTACCTCGAGAGGGTCTCCTCTTAGGATAAGAATAACCTCGTCGAATTTAATTTTTCAAAGACCCAATCATGTCTGATTACGTCTAAAAGGGATCGAAATGACAATCTAGTCTCCTTTAATGGAAGCAATTTTCCCAACAAGCCCTCCATTGATATGCTTGGTGTAACCTTGAGTGACCAGCTCAGGTATGGGGGCTCCATCGAGGCCCGAGTAAAGTTGGTCTCTCAGAAGCTGGGCGTATTGTAAAGAGCCCGCAGATACTTTAATAGTACACAACCGCAGACCCTGTACAAATCGCAAGTGCGCCCCACTGTATAATTTGGCAGCTACCTCTGGTCGGGAGTCCCAAAATATCTGAAAAAAACCCTCGACTCTGTGCAGAAACGGGCGGTCCGTTTGATAGATTCGCCTATCTTAACAAACGGGTTGCAATCTTTGGAGCACAGACGTTAGGTGGGAATGCTGTCCTTATTCTACCGGTATTTTAATGGAAGATGCTCCGAGGAACTAGCGTCATTGATCCCTTCGGCACCGGTGCATAGTCGGGAAACACGCCAAACGCGCGCCCAACATTTGCACACGGTTGACATTTGTCACATGAGAACTGGTCGCTTCTACGATTCGTTCTTGTGTTCAACAGCTCGGCTGTGGAATGATCTGCCGGCCACTGTGTTTCCTCCATCCCATAACATGGGTCTCTTCAAGACCCAAGTTCACTCCTTCCTATCCTCTAAAAGACCCTCCACAAAGCATCCCCAAAGATGATATAGGCCTTGAGGGAAATTATTTCCCTCAGGGTTTCCTGTGTGGAGTTACTGTAAAAAAAAAATTGCTCCAGATTATTTATTTTAATTTTTTTAAATAAAGTTCTGAGTGAATTCTTGCTTGTAGTTTGGGTGCCATAATTGATTTTACAGCTAAAGTAATACCTTTTGACGATTACTACTATCTCTAAACAAAAAAATAATGAAACATAAATTTGAAAATTTTATTTCATTCCAAACATGTTTTTTTCAAAATATATCTAAATTAAAAAAGTTCTTAAGTAGGTATCTACTTGTGTTTTCCATTTAGAAAATATTCTACCCAAAAAACCTTTGAATATGTAATCTGTGGCTAACCATAGTATATACATATATATATCTATGGGCCAACTTCAATACAACATGGCGGGTTTATTGGGTTGTTTTTTATTCTAATTTTAAAACGTTATAACAGCAGTTTTACATATTGAATTTCATTCAATCTACTCTTTAAACCTCCCCGTCACAAATAAGACCAAACTGTACTTCAGCGAACTTAACTTCTAAGACTTTTAACCCGTACTAGAATATTTAGTATAACTTTAATTTTAAAAAATAGTGAGGTTATTCCCTTCCTATAAACACACGAGTAAGATTATTGCAAAAAGCGATAACAAGATTCATTACAACAAGTTCCGAAAATATTACACCAAGGTCATATACATATTCCACGAAGCGCCAGATTGATTGCTCGAAGCGCCAGATTGATAGCGCAAAACCTACAACAATAATTAACGTTAATGAGTAATTAGTAATTACTCAACAGAAGGTTCCTGCTACCTAATTAATAAAATCATAATTATTATTTTTTCATTATAATTATAAACACAGATTATCTACTGGGTGTTCATAATATGTCAGAATGCTTGCTTCCCGACAAAGAAAAATAATTTTAAACTTTTGGAGCGGTCCCAAAAACCTTATTTTGTAATTTCTTCAAAAGATTGGTATTCACTTTATGGCATCATTATTACTTTGTATTCACCACTTTATTAATATACACAGATACATGTTGCAAAAGCAATCTTTCTTCATCAGGAATATATTGAAAACTAAAAAATAATAATATCAAGTGTATAGACAAATGATAAACATAGAACACAATAATGTAAGAATAGACAAATTAAAAACATAAACGAAAATCGAAGACAGACCGACAACATTCATTAACATATATAGAGATTCAACTCATGAATTCGAAATATTTGATAATTTAAAAAAATAATTAAGCAATATTGATTTTATATGTTGTAATGAGAACATGTTAATACAATAATTGGTAAGAAGTTGAAACAATTGAAACATTTAAAACTCAAATGATCTGTCAAATACAGTTGCCAGTAATTTGAAAAAACTAATTTGTTAACACACAATTTATTAATTAACTAAAATACATAATGTATTTGCGGGACGTTCCAGAATGGAGGATAATTTCCATATCGGCGTGGTGAAAGACCACCTTTCAGAATCGAAGCGTTGCTTGAAATGGTTTTAGCTGTGTTTGGTTACTATATCTGAATAGCCAGGTACTTCGCCACTTTCCTCTTCCCCATATGATGCCATAGTCTCACTGGTTCCAAATGATTGGGAGCAGTTGGGACTCTTGTGCGGTTAACATATTTTTTTTACATGCACCTATCGCTGGGATCCATGGTCTCTTTGCAGCTTTTTGAATCCTTTAAATGTATAATTGAAATATGGAGTAATTGGTTTTCAATATAAAATGTCAACATTATGTTTTGTCAAACCTAACACCTAATCGTATTAAAACCGCCCTACCCATACGAACGTACTTGATACGGTCGCTATATTATCGTCCGAACGCAACAAGTCGTATCCCGTACGTTCAAGTACAAAAAAAGCTATACCCAAAACCCACAAACCATTCGTATACGTCAAGTCTGTTCCTGCGTCGTCTCGTTTAGTATTTCGAGGTCAGCCGAAGCTAACGGATGTGTTCGGGTATTTTCGTCTTTCCTATACAAGTTACGTCACTAGTCACACGTATTGTTATTGCGAAATCTAAGGAAAAAAAACGATGTTTTTTTACATACTTTTTTTAATAATAAAGGACGGGCGGTTAAAACATTTAAAAATTGTCGTCGTCTCATATTTTCTCGTCCAATTAGACGTGATCTATAACAGGATGATTATTTCGAAACATGTTTCGATAACTAAGTTTTTTGGCCCCGACGACATGGATTAGTTCAGAGATACTTGTTTTAACTTTTGGGACTTTGAAAACATAACATAACCTCAGCTCCAGTATCTAGTCAATATACCTATCTGTAATATTGTTTGAATATTAATTTAATTTACAGCAGCCATTTCGTCCGTGTAGTTCTGTAAAAGGAATTAATCTGAGTGGGTCACCATGTGTGTTATTAAATTCCCTATCGTCAGTCATTAGGTGTTGCCAGTCAACTATTCGGCAACCGTTCTGGCGTCCGTTTGGGACATCAATCAACAGCTGAATTAGAGGTTTCTTGGTACAGCGTGGAAGAAGCTGTGGTGCGCGAGCCACAAGCTAAATCTCCTGATCATCTTAATGTGTGATAGAAAAGATGAAAAATTGTATATTTTTTGACAATAATTCTCTCATTACAACACTTGTTATTTATTAATAAATAATATGGTTCACGGAATCTTAGTACAACAGATTTGGAGAGCCATGAACCTCTTTCTGATGGTAATAATAGAGTCCTGACTGTATAGTCCATTTGTAATAATATTATTATGTTTGATCACTTGTTTTCAATAATTTTGTTAAATTCTACACTATTTGATTGACTTGAATTGTGCATATTTATGTCTATTCCTATATACTTGTGACCCTTGGGATGTAAAGAAAGGTTTTCATAGGGACACGAATATAAGGGAAAAGATTCATTACGATAGATGTTGGTGAGTATATCCAGGAAAGAGTTATAGCAGTCATAAAGAAGGGGAGGGGAATGTTTTTCCAAAACGGATTTAAAATAACATCAAACTTTTAATTTTTGTTCGGGAATCAAGGAATGGGATATTATTGAGCATGTTTTGAGAATAAATCTTTCTGCTAGGTATCGCCTTCTTATATAAAAGGGGGGTTTACAGTATTCTATTTCCATCGAATTGATTGGAGAAGATTTCATGGCTCCTAGAATAAGACGAAGAGAGAGAATTTTATCTATTTTATGAGAATTTCAAGAAGATATTCGATCAAATGGGCAAGATCCGTAATCAAGGTGGCTTTGGATGAGAGCATTGTAAATAAAAAAATAAAAAAGAGGCTGGGTGGGAAACCCACCACACGTCGGAAAGAAATCCAAGGGGATTGATATCGAGTCCAAAAAACATTCCCAGGAAAATAACTTCCTTAGAAATAGGGACGAATTCATCTTTTGGCGACGAGTGAAGATGACAACTTTGCTTTTGGAAGGAGAAAATTAACGGCCATTTATATTTAACCACGCCAAGAGTTTTATAAGAACGTTGTTGATTGCTGATGCTGCGATGAAAAGATTGGTGGACATTTTGTAAAACTCTAAGATATCAGCATATTAAAGTATGTTGCACATGAAATGAATAGATTTTTCCAGATTGTAAGTATAAATATTGTACAGGATCGGGCTTAGGACTGACCCTTGGCGTGAGTTTTTCGAATATGTGTATTATACGGGGAGAGGATTCGGGTCCGTCTCAAAAATAGTTCTCTGTACAGAAAATTAATAATGAATTAGACCAATTTGGAAGGGACGCCAATCGCCATTAATTTTCTTTAAGAATGGGGATAACAACATTGTCATACGCTCTACAGATGTCTAAAAATAATGTATTGCAATATTCGTTTTTAGAAAGTACTGATTTAACATCTGTAACAAGAGAGGAAAGGTTATCAACTTTTACCTCTTCTAAATCAAAAACTACGAAGGGGAAAGAATTAGTTTTTTTCTTCGATAAACCAGTCTAATCTATTCTTAATCATCCTTTGAGCTACTTTGCATAGATTTGAAGAGAGAGCAATCGTTCTATAACTCAAACCTCGACATGATATTTTTTGCTTTTTAAAATGGGAAAGATTTTTGGATTTTCCAGTCTGGGTGAATAATACTAGAGTACGAAAATATATTGATAAGAGAGAGAAAGTAAGAAAGCGGATTTTCACCATTATGTCTGATTAATATGTTCAGAATTTCATTCCTACCCGGGGCAGAGTCTTTGAGGTATTCCTTAGCTCTTTTTAACTCCTCTATGGAAAATGGATCATCTAACCATGAAGAAGAAATTTGGGTATAAGATGGAATAGATATTTCATTAAGATTATAAATGTAAGCGGTAAAAAATGTCAGAAATCCAAATTAGGAATTATGAGATGACTTCGGCAGGGAAAGGGAAGATCTAAGCCTGCGAATCATCCATCAAATCTCCCCCGCTTGGGTAGCAGGGAATATATTAGTACATACGGTAGAATTAATCCTTTTGGAGATCAACTGTCCAAAGGATCAACTATCCGGGGGTTCTACTGTCTGGGAATCAACTGTCGGTGGGCCAACTGTCAAAGGGCCAATTATCGGGGGATCAATTGTTATGGAATCCTTTTTTTCATATCAAAATATCGTTAATGATAATTTTTGACCATATTAAAAGAAAAATAATTTGATCATTGTAATGATAACCTGTTATTGTATTCAACCATTGTTTTAGTACCAACACTTATATGCAAGTAAATATTTGTTTGCAATCAGTTTTTTATCACTAATATTTATAAATGAAGTGTATCGGGTGTGCATACGGAACGTAAAATGGAAAAAAAATGTAAGTTTAAATGTTAGTATTACCACAAACATTTGTATTTTTATAAGTTTATTGAAGAACTTGGGCTTTAAACCTACAATAACAATTACTCGGTTTCATATTCCGTGCATACACTCACAAATAAACAATTTAATTCAGAATTTAAAAGCATTACTTCGCATCTGGGACTCGAACCCAGGACCTGTGACTATCCGGGGCTACCGCTTAACCAACTTAATTGAACTGGTCGCATTAACTAAGTTGGTTAAGCGGTTGACCCAGATAGGCAGAGGTCCTGGGTTCGAGTCCCAGATGCAGCTGAAATCTTTTTATTTTCTGTCGTTTTTTTCCGTTTTCATGTTTCATTTAAGTTATGTTAGTATTATTTTCTACAATGATTAAGTTTTTTTTTATTTAAATTTTAATTGATTCACTATCATAAAAGGTTGCTTGTCCCTACCCCGCAAGTTTTTTTATCTCCGTCCGATTAAAATAAATTAATCATTCTAATACGTATCTGTTTGCACCTGTAATGGAACAGTGCAAGACAAATTAGTGTGTTGTACTGATAACCGAGGTACTCGGGCTGCAACAAAGGGGCAGCGAGCACCAGTAATTCATCGGTGATCCATCAATGTGTATTCAACTATTCACGGAACGGTGAGCTTTTGATTACCGCCTTTGAGTGCGGAAAAAACAGCATAATCGAAACACCGCAGACAAATTACTGAGAGATTTAAGTTTTTTCTAAGTTTAAGGATCAATGAACTTGATTTATTTTAATGGCTCAAAATAGCTTGGATATATTTGGTTAAGCTACTACTATTGGGATGATTCATATGATTATAAAACTAAATTTTTAAAAATGTTTTAAATACCTAAACTAATCACTGATGTAAGCTGCTGTTAAATAAGTTCCGTGAGGATTGGTAGAATTACAAACTGATTTTAATTAATTTTTTTAACCATTGAAAAAAAATATATATATATTAACAAATGCAATATGAAATAAAAATAACAGAAAAAAAACTAGCGGTCATATCTGGAACTCGAATCCAGGACCTCTCGGTCTATCCAGGACCCGCGCTCTAACCAGTTGATCTAATGCCGCCTCATTACTCTCCTGATATCATCTTCAATTTATTCCTATATAATATTTGCTGCTCTCTTTCTATATTGACTGCAAGATTCCACCTTAATGTATTTACATTCCAGATAGTGTCTTGGATATCCGATTTTTGTTTACATAGGACGTCTATTGATTTTTTCTACAAGTCTAGAGATGGTTTGGGCATGTGGAGCAAATGAACGAAGAAAAGAGTGTAAGAAGAATGTATGACGCAAATGTGAATGGAAGAAGAAGCCGGGGACGCCCGAGGAAGACATGGCACGATCGAGTGAATCAAATACTTGAGTCGGGCCATGTCAGAAGTCGGAATAATAGAAGAGAATGTATGCGACGATGTCTGAATGTGAATGAAGCAAAAAGTGTATTCCAAGATCGAGGTGTTTGGCGGTCCGTCCTCTCTGCCTACCCCTGCGGGGAAACGGCGTGATGGTTAGTTAGTTAATTAGTTAGTTAGAAATAATTTGTCATTATAATTTTTTTTTTTAAATCCTTAATTTCAATATGACAATATTTTGGTCACTCTTATATAACCAAAAGCAAAAAAGTGATTACAACGGAGTATCACAATGAACAACACTCTTGTAATACCCGTTTTACGTTGTGCTATATTCTTAAAGCCTTGTACATTATTTTATTAATCCACACAAAGGATAGTCAGGTTTGCATCCCAAAAATTGAATTTTCTTTGTTATGGAAGATAAATGGAAAGTGCAAATTTAAAACCACGCAAATAGCAAATCTAGCAACCTAAAATAATAGGCGTTTTATATTATTGCTTAATATTTCAAAATGACTCCATTTAGTGACAAATTTAAACATTTGCTTAGATATAATAAACCTGGCCAAATAACCACTCTTATAAATTGCTATCTCAACACAGGCGTTTCACATCTAGAGATGGGCAATACGTCAGCACCGATTTCAAATGTCTATATACATGTAAACTGAATAAATAAAATCATGAAAAATTTGCTATTCAATTATTTAGTATGTACTTTTTTTATAACACATAAAACATAATGATATCCTCGCTGGGATTTCCCGAGTTGAGAATTTAATTTACAAAATATGAATTTAAATTGACGAGATTTCTGAAAAAAATTTAATTGTAAGGTGAGTTAGTCTGTTTTTGATGTTAATATATTTTCTATTTTAGATCTCCATATGTACCGAATTTAAAAAATATATTTTTCAAAAAAGCAGTCAAGTTGCTAGCTGCATCGAGAAGAAAAAAAAGAACGAAGAACCAATAAGCGGGAAACATGAAACAGGAAACAAGAAGCAGCGAAAGCGGAAAGCGTGAAGCCTGAAACTGGAAGCCTATAGAGAAATGCATAAAATAACCGAAAGCTGGAAGCAAAAAGCACTACGAAGCAACAACTAAAAACAAAAACCTGAAAGCGGAATGCTGAAAACGGGAAGCAAGAAATGTGAAGAAGCGGGAAGTAAATTGAAGCGGAAAGCGAGAAATGAAATAACAACTCTCAATCAATTATTTTATTCCAACCTGTCCTAAATTCCAATATTGTCTTTTAATTTTGCCATGTTTTTGGGTCGATTAAACTCCAACCTCCTTTCCATCCACGGAGCACATGTTCCAAGTCCTAACAAATCAGTGCCCCCTTGTACCGGTCGCATCAGGACACGAGTGCTCCTGGCTGGGGTGGTACAATCGTATCGTATCACATCGTTGTTGTGATTTTTGAAGAGTGGGATTATCAAGAGAAAGACGTGTTATTAATTTGTAACTTTCGTCCACATAAGGTTTTTTTTGTCGACTAATGAATAAATATATGTTAAATGCACTTTTAAAGAGAATTCTATATTTAGTACGTAGTCTAATTTTGATCAGCTGAAGTACTTTTCTACTAGTTCCGCCAATAAATGCGACCGAATGACGTTTGACGGTGACGACTGTCTAACGGCGCCAGGTCAGCTGTCTCGGTTGAGTGACAGTAGTAGCGCCACTCGGATAATGACGAGTTTTTCAACAAATTATCGATTCTTTTTTATTGGTCTGGGTGAGTTTTTCTCCTGTTTACGAAACGCAGACTGGACTTTAGATGCAGACTCGTACAGTCTGTATTTTTTCTAATGAAAATGGCTTGAAAAAAATCTTGTAATTCCAGTTATTGTGTTCGTTTTTTATCTTTAATTAACTTTCCTTCCTTAAATACCTTTTCAGAAGAATAAGGAAAACATAGTTGATTTGAATGAAAAATACTTTGACCCCTTTGCAAATATAAATATATCATTTTCCACAAGTAAAGTGACTCTTTAGCCAAATGTTTAGGTTATGTTAGGTTAGGTTAAGTTAGGTTGGGTTTGGTTTATTTTTAGTAAAAATATTTTATGTAGTGGGTTGCCACTCCTGCAAATATAAGTATATCGACTTTGGTTATACGGCCGCATTTCCTCCCTGCATACTTTACAAATAAGAACGTTTAGAGGATCAACTGTTCGAAGGGATCAACTGTCCGGAGGATCAATTGTCATGGAATCCTTTTAAGTCCGGAATTGTATGCCTGTTTTACGTCAAATGCTGTTTCTTGGTTCTTCTAATTAGAATTGTTTGCTATATCTTTACCATGGTGTGCTATTGAGCTATGAAATATCCATTTAACTATTGTTTTTATATGAAGAATCCCAACTGCTCCCAACCGTCTAGAACCAGTGAGACTATGACATCCCCAATTGGGGAATGTTGTGAGGCTGAAGGTATTGGGGAGGGGAAGGATAAGGGTAAGAGGAAGGTGGAGAAATACCTGGCTATTCATATCTGGTCACCAAACACGGCTAAAAGCCATTTCAAGCAACGTTTCAATTCTGAATGGTGGTCTTTCACCAGGGCGATACTGATAGTATTTTCCACTCTAAAAATGTGCGCAAATATACTATACATTATTTTCAAGTGAATTAATTATGAAACAGAAGAAATTAATTAAATAAAATTTACTTGTGCACGCCGGGATTTGAACCCGCGTCCTTCGGATTCGTAGTCGAGAGCCTTACACCTCGACCATGGAGGCCGTCACAAAATAAAGCAAGAGTATAAAATTATTGTTCAGCAGTGGCGGTTTGCTCTAACATACGTTTATGCAGTGAACTCCAATAAAAAGAAAATAAAACACATATATCATACAATAATTTAAGCATACTTTAAACAAAAATCCGCCCATCCGTATAGGAAATACTGTCCGAGAGAAATCAATATGTGCTTTATGAATTCAGCGTCTATTGGGAATTCGTTCCTAAGGAATAGTTCATACATTGTCATTCTCGTGGCGCTTTAGCGAGAAACCGTGTCGAGCGTGCAATCCTTCGGAATCTACAAGGTGACCGATAGGCGAGCTATATGAAGATTTTTTAACAACAAATTTGTACGGAATACTATTTTCCAAGAATCAACTGTTTTTTTTATGAACGTGTTATAAGTCGTTAAATAAGTTGATTATGACTGAAAATGATATTTTGAATGTAAAAAAAAAAAAACAGTTAAATTACCTGTTCGTGGTCTTTTGTGGCATAAAATTCTACTGCAACATATATCTGAAAGTCCGTATAAGGCAGTGGTGGATCATGTACATAATACACGTTTCACACAAAATATGGGAATGATAGTGCCAATATTTCAAAATAAATATGGTCAACGAACCCTTGAATACATTGTACCATTTATATTTAACAAATTGCCGTACGAATTTAAAAACAATTGTCCTATGATGAAATTTTCACTGATGTTAAAGTGTTGGCTTTTGGAAAGTAACCTTGTGTATTGATGGACACAAATATGACGGTCTCCTTGGTTGTATAGCTCCTAGATATCTGGTGTACTTACTGTTACGGTGTTACTATTATATTTATATCTATCCTCATTGTAACCAACCTGTACTGCTGTTTCATGTATATATCTTTTAAATTTTTATTTCTTAATCTATTTAATACTTACAGATGCTTTGATATTTGTGATATTTACGTAATAGTTATATTTTTGTAATATTAATGTTTTTATAATGTTGATATTTTTAAAAGTATTGATGTTTTTATAATATTGATATTTTTATAATATTGATACTTTTATAATATTAGTACTTTTATAATATTAATTGCTTTTATAATGTGATACTTTTATAATATTGATACTTTTATAATATTGAGTACTTTTATAATATTGGTACTTTTATAATATTGATACTTTTATAATATTGATACTTTTATAATATTGATACTTTTATAATATTGGTACTTTTATAATATTGGTCTTTTATAATATTGATACTTTTATAATATTGATACTTTTATATTAGTTTTATAATATTGATACTTTTATAATATTGATACTTTTATAATATTGATACTTTTATAATGTTGATGTTTAAAATATTGATATTTTTATAATATTGGTACTTTTATAATATTGGTACTTTTATAATTTTGATATTTTTTATGATATTGACATTTTTATAATATTATTTAAATCGGTGTTATAAAATTGGACTCTAGTATCTCAATAACAAATCTGTAATGCTTTTACCATTATTTTTTCTCTTTAATTTTTTTTTTTCAACTTATGTACAACACAAGATGCATGCGCCTAAATATAATAATTTTGCCCTACATTTGTATGATGATTGTAATTTATTGTTGTATTATATTATATTGTTGAAAAAACTCCTGCTGACAAGCTACTTGCAGTGGCTTAGCGGGTATAAGTTCCCACTGTATATAATTAATATTATACAATAAAAAAACGTAAATTGTGGTTTTCATGATTAAAAATACTTTTTGTTACCTACGACGTCATATTATTATTCATTAGCCACGGACGGTTTAATGCATCGCCGAATTGTTTCTTGTCGCTAGGTAGATAATTTCTGATGCAGTGATATGATGAATGTGAGGAAATCTAGGGAAAAAAATATATGGAAAAGAGCAACATGTTTTTTTTTTAATTTCCGATTAATATATATTGACAAATTTACTTATGTATGAATGAACTAATAAATAAATAAAAAAAACCTACGTTAAAAAAAAAATAATGATTATAATTATACTCACAGCCCTGTTCGCAAAGCTACCTGCTATTCGTTACTGTGAACCGGCTCCACCAATATTATTGTCAAATTGGGTTATTAATTGTTCAGGGTGGGAACACGGCGCATGCGCGTTTCGCCCACGAAAAGTGCAATTTATGAACACGCTCAAAATTCACAGCACGCGTATTAAAAAGTAATAAACTTATTTAAATGTGTTTTTTGTATAGTGTTATTGTCTGGGGGATTTATTGGTGAGGTTATTTAACTGAGATTGCGCAGGTTTGTTTTGTAATATAATGGGTTTATTAAATGATATGGTTCTCATTGGTCTCGGGCAACGTTTCTATTTCATCCGTGATGGAAATTTATTAATGAAAGTGGTTTGCCATAGATGCTTATTCTCAATATTCTGATAAAACTCGTGTGGATACTAAAAAAAAATCTTTCGAAAAGTATTTTTTTATGTATATATATATATATGGTATTGTAATTTTTTTGTGTACATTGTCAGGGAACATTTCTCCCTCTTCCTGTATCAACTGTGGTTAGAGGTGCATAAATGTGGAGATAATCTTCTCTTCCCAGTGAGCGGGCTGCCTATTGCTACGTAGGGCGTTTGTTTGTATTTATTTCAAAGAATTGTAAACCTGTGTTTTATGTGCTAGCGGTACTTTCTGACGGCAATCTTATATTTAAGCTCGCTCACTAAGGTAATGGAGAGTATCAGATGGAATTTGGGCGGAGACCGAGGGGGTCGGTTCCGGGGGTCCAGCGGCCGAGATTGAATATGGAGGGATTCGAATTCGATTCTAATTTATAGTAAAATGTTTTGGCTAAATCTATCATACGTTTTGGGTGTGGAGGAATTTTCGAACCCGTTTTAATTATGCTATTCCTGACGAACCAGGGACTTTTAGTGAATTGTCGGAGCAATGCATTCTGGAATGATTCTAGCCTTTTTGTATTTTAAGTAGCCCATATAGGTGATGCATATGTTAGTTTTGGTCGGATTATCGATGTGTAAATGAGAAGTTTGTTTTTTATGTCGTGTTTACTATTGTAGCTGATAAGGGGAAATTTTTGTGTAACATCCGAAAAATGTCTAATATCGTGTGTTTGTTATTTTTGATCATTATGTTCCGTTACAGAAAATTAAAAATAAAAAAAAACGTTTCGCCATAATTGAAACAATCAGCAAAAATGTGATACTGAAATAGTGAGTATTATATCTTATTTTTGTATTTGTATTTTTTTAATAAAGAAAATTATAATTTGAAAACTTTATTCATTTGCAATAAGGAACTCCAGTGAAAAATATTATGGCCATACAAATATGTATTCATATAGATCAGCAAAAGACGATTCTGAATATATAACATATATTATTTATAACTATGCGTAGAATTTATAAATCGTATTTAAAAATAATCATCTCATCAAAACACCTTGTTATGTTGCTACCATTGCATTTGGAACATCTGACGTAACGTGTATATTATGTTTTTGTATTAGTTTGAAAATATTTGTTTTTCGATTTTGTTTTGTATTTTAAATATGCATTTTTTAAAGTTTCGGTCAAAGTTACACTTAATTTGGGTGAATTCAAGCTCTTTAATTGTTGTCCAATATAAAAAAACTAATATTAATTCCATTATTCATTAGCAATATAATTATCAATATTTTATAGTTCCTAAACAAAATATTAAAAAATAAAGTGAATAGAGTGACAGTAGGACAAAAAAATATTTTATTAGTGTAATACCTTGATTTCGACTGTTTCAAATAGATGGCACTGTCGGCAAGGCGATATCTGAGAACCTATGAAGGTCAGACAGACAGATTATTACAACTAATTTATCTCCCCAAATTCATTATGCTGAGATTCAGTTTATCCTGTAATTTATGACTAAATAACCAAATGTAATCAGAGGCCAAGAGAAAAATTCACAACAATTTGTATCAAAGGTAAATCGTTCATCGAAAATATCATCCATGCCTGAATAGGTATGTCATTGGTTGGACTTTTTATAATAGCAAATATTACTAATAAATATTAACGGGATCTCGATTTATTGCATATATGATAGCAGATGAAGCAATTCCACAAATAAACGCCGAGTTTGGAGCTACTTTAAGGAATGCTGTTTTCAGAGTGCCAAATTAATAATTACTGTTCTATATAGCTACCAGCTACCATAAACACGAAGACGCAATGGCCGTGCTTCTGAATTATAAAAGTCAATGTAAACTAATTAAACGAAATCGAGGATTGCCGAATAACTATGCAAGTACTTATTTCTGACTAATGTGCAAAAAGTCAATACGTGAAAAAATAATATTAATGGGTGTTCTCGTGAAATTAGAAAGTGTCGATGTTCGATGCCAATAAATTATTTTAAGCTATGCTAAAATATTGAATCAGTTTAATGAAATCTTGTATTCTGAATTGTACAAGAAAACCAATTAATAAAACAATGATGTTTATTTTATTTGTATTGCAGGGTTTAATGTTTTTCATAAATGAATAAAAAATTACTTTGTGAACACCACTTTTTTAATATATAAATAAAAACATGTTTCGAAATATAAACTTTCCTCGTCAGGACATACAGAACACTAAAAAATAATAATGACATGTATAGACAAATGATAAACGTACAACACAATAATGTAAGAATGGACCATTTGTAAACATAAACAAAAGTGATTAAAGTAGATAAGCAATTAATCAAAAATGTTGGTGAAAAATTATTACAAAACATTTAACAAATTTATATTATAAATTAAAATAGACTTATTTTTATTATTAATTTTAACATGAAAATATTTTCAAGAGAGCTGTATAAAAAAAAGAATTATTTAATTGACTATTAACACATTTTCTAATATCTAAATATTGAAATTTGTCTAACTGTCAACCACTTGTTTTTTGTATGTAAAATTTTCAACCCTTTATTTATATCAAAAGAATGATTTGTTTCCTAAATATGGTTGCCATATTAGGAATAACTTTTATTACTTAAATACCGTAGGTGTTCCATAACTCTAATGTTAAAATTTCTTGAAGTTGCAAAGTTGCAATCCTAACAAATTAATTTATATCCTTGTATATTTTTATTTAAAATATAATTTTAATTCATTCTTAGTACAAATAGTTGGTAGGATAGTATTTGTTAATTGTTAATGTTAATTATGTTTTTAATTAATTAATAATAATACGTGTTTCATTTTTGTTTTTGCCTCACATGAAAGATAATTAAAAATGTATATTTGATACATTACGGTATTTTGTGCGTTTTCTCTTTTAACCCGGTTTTATGGATGTGGGGTGTGACAGAACCCCAAAGATTTTTTTTGGAAATATCTCGGAGTCGGTTTGAATAACTATACCTATACCTTTCACCGACTTATTCAATTTAGGAGGCGGGTATGGGTACCGCCACCCGGGAACCATTAACTTAAATTCAAAATACCTTTATTGTACAAATAAAAGTATAAAGTACTACTTATAGGAACATCCGTCAAATGGAATACGAACTAGGGGTCACACAAGCATTAAGTATATTAAATATGCACAAAATTTATAAAACTGCAAATAATTGCAAGACAAAGATTTTTTATACTATTTTATGACGCTGAGGGTCTACTTCCTATAAAAGGTCTCCTATGGTACATTATTACGATGGATAACGTGGCGGAAAGCCAACACAAAAAGCCACCTGTGCACAGACACGGCACAAGATTCACAAAAAGAAAAGGGCTAAAAATTTCATGAATTTCAAATAAGTATGGAGGTCGATCGCTTGAATACGTGGTAATAATGATTTTCAATTTAATTTAATGAAAACTGTAAATTAGAGGAAAGTGAATGGAGACGAATCCGAAGATCGCGGGTTCAAATACCGGCGTAAACAAATAAATTTTATTGCAATAATTTATGTTATTTTAAAAAATGTTTTAAATCATATATAGTTTATTTTTATAAACAATAATTATTAGCCTGAAACACTCATCCAAATTGAAAAAAAACCTTTCCGAGCAAAGATAAATGTCGCCGACAGGACTCGAACCTGCACCCTTCTGATGTCCGGTCAGATGCTCTACCGTTGAGCTACGTCGGCTTATCGCAAACCCGCCAAGTTAATCAATATATACTAGTGTGTCATTCAATAATTACTGTTTTTATTATATTTTCACCTGTAAACAACCAACTTTATTAGTATGAGAAAGGCTTGTAACGGCTAAATCCCTCAAATAGATGTCATCTTTGCGCTATGCACAAAAATCTTGTCTTAAGTTTTTAAGAACTTTAGTTTATCAATTAACATATATAGTTTATTTGCTGCACGTACCAGAGTAGTAGATACTTTCAGAATCGCTCGCTTCAAACGTTACTTGAAATGACTTTAACTTTATTTGGTGACCAGATCTAAATAGACAGATACTTCCCCAGCTTCCTCTCCCCCATCTCCTTCCCCGCCCCCAACATACCCCAATTGAAGATATCATAATATCACTAGCTCCCGATGGTTGGGAGCATTCGGGATTCTTACTCCGGTACTCTCATAAAAAAATCATTCATTCGCAACAATTTTTCTATTATATCCATAGCCAATTTGACATGTTATTTTCTTATCGATTTAAAATAACGACAGTGCAGCTGAAGTCGCCAAATATATTGAAACCTCTTTCAACATTGGGGTCGAATAAAGAAAGCTCTCAAAATATCAACTCCAGTCGCCCTGTGTTAAGGAGCGAAATAGCATCGTACGGCCTTAAAGTAAAATAATAACCTTTTGCTACACCCGATTTTCATGTTTATAATTAATAAAAACTCAAGGAGTGAGTCTCATGATCGATTCGTCGCGGTATCGATTATTTTTTTCAATTTCGTATGAAATTTCACGGCCCTTTAGGTCGGTAGCCAAGGGAATTTTAATTGATTAAAAACACTCTCCGTATAATTACGACGGTATATTTCATAAGCACTGTAAACAGGAATACAGATTCGCTGTCTTAAGGCTGTTTATTAAACGTATTAAGGGTTATTAATTTTTTAAATTACGCTTTTTATACAAGTCATTAATTTGAATTACGCTGTTTATAAAAGTCATTAACTATTTAAATCAGGGACTGAGTTTGTTCTGGTTATCCGATATTTTATGGCTTTCTTGGTTTTTTCTTAAGGTGTATTTGTTTTTGGATAATCGCGTATTTCTGTATCGTACTACAATACGCTGTTTGGATTTCTGGTTTTGACTCCGCGGGAAATCGTTTCCCTCGGGGCCTACGTGTTGCCTGGGATGTTGTGTAGAGGATTCTTTGAGGAAAGAAAGGAGTAAAGCTCAAGCTTCGTTAGGGAAAATATAATAACTAATGAATAATACAGAGTTATCAGTTTTATATAGTTACAGAATAAAAAAGAGAGAGAAAAAAAAACAAAATATTAGAGGGAGACAACAATAGAAAAGTATTATGTATAAGAGGGAGACAACATTAACATATATTAATAATAATAGATACTAAATACAATAGAGTGAAATAGAGAGAATTTAAAAGAGAGAGAAAATATAACAGAATATTAGAGTGAGATAACGTTAACACTATATATTAATATTAATGATAATAAATAGTAAATATAACAGTGTAATGGGAACATAATGACGTCATTGAAGAGAGATAACCCTGCCACATTTATACAAGAAGAGCAATTATTAATGGAAAATAGACTACTTGATTACATAATAATAATTAAACGGATGACTGAGGCAAAATAACATCGGTGTCCATAACGACACATGAGGTGGACGTTAATAATCGATAATCTGGGGAAGATTCACAGGAAACATGTTTGAAATCGGGCTATGTGATAAATTTGTTACTATTTTTAAATTTCTAGTGCTTCTAAGTTGTCTTATCTAATTCCTATGGCATTTTTATACAATTCGACAATTCACGCTTTTGAAAAGTGATTAAAAGGAAGAAATTTAATTGCCAAAAACATAATCACACCTCTAGTTAACCTAGGTTTTTTTCATCGATTTTCTTGATTTCATGTAACTATTCGAAAGTCTGCCAAATTGTCCAGTTACCGGTAATAATAATAATAATAAATTGATTATTTCTATAGCGCCGTTTCCGTGAGAAAATCACCTCAAGGGCGCTTTACAACATAATTTATCTAACCTATACCTTATCACTTAGACTTATATCTAATAACTCACACCTAAGATTTATTTCTAATGGCTTACAGGTAAGATTTATAAGTAGTAATCTAGAAACTTCCGTCTAAGACTTATATAGCTAGCGACTTACAACTAAGACTTATAACTAGTGACAAACATATTTATGAACAGGTTGGTCTTATAAACAATATTGTTGTATGGCTAACATCTATGGTTTATGAATAGATATTAACAACTAACATATTTACATTTTAAAATAAATTATGTTGCCCTTGTTTTCAGTGATAATTTACACAATAATGGAACGTGTTTATGTGTGATATAAAAGAGTGAAATAAGTAATTGGTATCGTAATATAATATACGGTAATCTTATAATGTTAACCGTTTCTCTAAATAAGCATTTCTTAAAAGAGAAGTGTATTATTGTAATTAAATTGAAATGTACACAAATTCAATAATAAAAAAATTAAATACCAAAAAAATGGATGTAGGCATGTATTTTTTTTTTATATGAATACCGCACAAGAGTCCCAAACTGCTCCCAACCGTCTGGAGCCAGCGAGACTAAGGCATTCCCAATTGGGGAATGTTGTGAGGCTGAAGGTATTGGGGAGGGAAAGGAGAAGGGGGAGAGGAAGGTGGGGAAAGGGGGAAATACCTGGCTATTCAGATCTGGTCACCAAATACGGCTAAATGCCATTTCAAGCAACGTTTCAATTCTGAATGGTGGTCTTTCACCAGGGCGATACTGAGAGTATCTTCCTCTCTGGAACGTACGCAAATATACTATACATTATTTTTAAATGAATTAATTGTGAAACAACACAAATTAATTAAATAAAAATTACTTGCCCACGCCGGGATTTGAACCCGCGACCTTCGAATTCGTAGTCGAGAGTCTTACCCCTCGACCATGGAGGCCGTCAGTGTGTGCTTCATGTATGCTGTATATATCTAGAGTTCTCCACCGATTTGGTTCAAAATCGGTATAGAGTATATTAAGGGGTAGCTGAATTCAAATCTTTTGCCAAAATGCACGATTTTGGTGGCCATCTTGATTTTCTAAAGTTCCGCACCGATTTATTTCGAAATCGGTAAAGGGAAAGTTGGGTTCGTGACCCGCACTAACGGCAAAAATATCGAACTATTATCGGGGTCCGCATTGAATATTAGTTATATTGGAATATTGCTAAGTCAGGATGATAGAGTCAAAAATATAAAGGGAGAAAAAGACTGGACCATCCTTCTCATCTTCCCTTTAACACATCTCTCCGATAATAATTCATTGTGCGGGTATTTAAACAGGAGAACATGTAATTACAGGGATCGTTTTTTGTTCGGAATTCTCACCATTCCCTGATTGATTATAGACTACTGCTAAGTGGAAATAATGTTATAAGGTGCTAGTGCGTTGTTTCTAGATTCTGACACATTCTGTTTCTGTTTCACACTTTCAAGTATACGTTTTAAATCAAGTATTTATTTAATTACAATACGAAATATTTATCTATAAATGAATTAAAAAAAATCATTGTATTTATGTATTAATATTTACATATAATCCACTTACAATTATGACAATTCGCCCGAAGTACCAAGTATCTACGTTTATTCTCAAGAATTTTATTGCTTTAAATACTATCCCTTTACATATTAGTACAAAACGTTTACTTTGTGGCTTGTCATAATTATAATATAAACGTATGCATTTGATATGAACCACTTTAATTTAATGTAATATTCGACTAGTTTCGGAAGTATCCTTCCTTCATCAGGAACGTATTAAGACAGAACATATTAAAAGTCTTAATATATTCCTGACGAAGGAAGAGTACTTCCGAAACCGGTCGATTAGCATATTAAATTGAAATGGTTCAAAACAAATCAATGCGTCCATATTATAACTTTAGTATTGATTCTATATCATGCTAAATGCTGGGTCACAGATGGCGCTAAATTAAATATTTTAGAAAAAACCCCTTTAACGCCTAATACTTTTAAATATCGAAAAAAATGTTTGATGACGGGTGTGCATACAGAATATGAAAAGTAATTATTTATTATTGCAGGTTTAATTATAGCTCAAATCCTTCAAAAAACTAAGATATCGGGGTATATCTAGACAGTTAACTTATATTTAAAACGTACATCGAATCAATCACTGGTAGGTAATATAAAATGCTTAGATTTCTACTACGATTAAGAGAATCATTTAAAAATCCGCGTACGCTAATAATGCTTTATTTTTCACCGTAATTCACCTAAATTTATCTAATTTTGCGGTTTTCACCGCAATCCACCGTAATTCACTGTAATTCACCGTAATTCATCTAATTTGACTGTTATTCACCGGAAATCACCGTAGTTCACCGTAGATCACAGTAATCGACCGTAATCCACCAAAATTCATCTAATTTTACCGTTATTCACCGTACTACACCATAGTTCATCGTAATTCACCGTAAATCATCGTAATTCACCGTAATTCACCGTAATTCACTGTAATTCACCGTAATGCACCGTAATTCACAGTAATTCACCGTAATTCACCTAATTCTCCTAATTCACCGTAATACACCGAAATCCACCGTCATTCGCAGTAATCCGCCGAAATTAACCGTAATTCATCTAATTTTACTGTTATTCAACAAAGTTCACCGTAGGTAACCGTAATCCACCGTAATTCAACTATTTTTTCTGTTATTTACAGTAATTCACTATAGTTCACCGTAATCCACGGTAATACATCTAATTTTTCTGTTATTAACCGTAATTCACGGTAGTTCACCGTAATTCACCGTAGTTCACCGTAATCCACCGTAATTCATCTTTTTTTCTGTTATTCACCGTAATTCACCATAGTTCACCGTAATTCACCGTAATTCACAGTAATCCACAGTAATTAACCGTAATCCACCTAAATCCACCGTAATTCACCGTAATTCATCTACTTTTAAAGTTATTCACCGTAATTCTCCGTAGTTTACGGTATTTCACCGTAAATCATCGTAATTCAGCATAATTCAACGTAATTCATCTAATTTTACTGTTATTCACCAAAATTCACCGTAATTCAACGAAATTCACCGTAATTCACCGTATTCTACCGTAATTCACCGTAATCCACGATAATTCACCATGACTCATCTGATTTTAATGTAATTCAACGAAATCCACCGTAATTCATCGTAATTCACCGTAATTTACCGTAATCTACCGTAATTCAACGTACTCCACAGTACTTCATCGAATTTCACAGTTATTCACCTAAATTCTCTGAAGTTCATCGTAATTCACCGTAAGGCACCGTAAATTCCGGAAGCGTCCTTGAGGTGATTTTTCACAAAATCGGCGCTATACAAAACATCCTATTATTATTAATTCATCTAATTTTACTGTTATTCACCGTAATTCTACGTAGTTTACGGTATTTCACCGTAAATCACCGTAATTCACCGTAATTCAACGTAATTCACGTTATTTCACCGTAATTCACCGTAATCCAACGTAATTCACCGTAATCCACCGAAATTCATCTAATTTTACTGTTATTCACCGATATTCACCGTAATTCACCGTAATTCACTGTAATTCACCGTAAATCATCGTAATTCACCGTAAATCATCGTAATTCACAGTAATCCAATGTAATTCACCGTAATTCAATGTAAATCTTCTAAGTTTACTGGAATTCACCGTAATTCACCGTATTTCACCGTAACTCACCGTAATACAACGTAATTCATCAAATTTTACTGTTATTGACCGTAATCTATCGTAATTCACCGTAATCCACCGTAATTCCGAAAGCGCCCTTAAGGTAATTTTTCACAAAAACGGCGCTATGCAAATCATCCAACTATTTTTATTATTATTTTTATTAATTCATCTATTTTTACTGTTATTCACAAAAATTCAG
>JAHDVE020007624.1:0-59556 GCA_022606495.2 Halesus radiatus
TGACTGGAAAGTATATGCTTACGTTTTTAATTTTGTCAATAATTTCTGATCCCTGTTGGAATACTCCTTCTCCTTCGCAGTCGATTGACTTTTGCCCTTCCGTGTTAATATCTCTCAAACCGGATACAAATATAAATACGGCATCCATAATCATGGCCACATCGGCACTGATCATCTCAGCGTCCAGATAATCAGATTCCGTTGTTCTATTGCTAGAGTTCCAAAACTTCATGGTGGCTACCAAAGCTTGGTTTTCGGGATCTGTTAAGCGTATTCCTGTAAACAAACAAAAAAATTGTCCTCGTGTCATAAACAATCAGTTTTATCACAGTAGTAAGTTAAAACAGTATATTTCTTCGAAATAAACCCAAAACATTATCAATACTCCTATGCTAGCTAAATGCAAAAGTAGATTTAAACCACTGACGTCAGAATTAATAGACGATTTCGACACCTGGAGGCAAAGGTCACGTGACACCCATTTTGGTATCAGTTTAGTTCACTACTATCCACGTTTGTTTCGCGTGATTTGCGGTAAGCAAATTACAAAGCATTTATAAAAAGGGTGAAGATTTTTGTAAACAAGCTGAACCTTCTTACTTAGTTGCTGTTTTAGCTAAATTGGCGGAACACCTATCTCGCCCCCGTCACTTTTCTTTTGGTTTCTTCCCTTTACGTTTTAGGGCACCTCTATGTATTATTTTCTATGTAGTTTAAACTATAACTTACCAGTTATATTAGCCCCTCCGTGCATAAAAGCATCCAGCTCCATTGTGTGCAAGTCTGGAGATGTTATTATGAAACTATACTTCTCTATCAGCAAACCAATTTGCTGTGCTTGGAGAAGAACATCATAAAGCTTTTCAGTTGTAGAACAGTCTAGAACAAAGTTGGTCTCTCCTGATGCTTTCGCGTTTTGAAGAAGCGCCCTGAAACAATGTTTTTTTTAAAATAACGCGTAAGGAATATTTCATGATTTTTTTTTTAAATATGATGTAAGTGTTGTATTTCTCAGGATACAAGGTTAAGTTCAAGGTGAAATTACGCGTCTCTATCTGCATACTGAATAGCAGTGGCGTGCATAAAGGCTGAAAATCTATGTCTACTCTAAGAAAAATGAACCATGAAAAGAAATTTAAAAGGGACCACAAATATCAGATCAATACTTAATTTTATCATAAAATTGGTATTAATTTGTACCTTAATTTACTCAGTTTACCGTGACAATTAGCGGAAGATGATAAAAATAGTCCATTTTCAAATATTCGTAACCAAAATTTGTAAAATTTCCCACAGTGGCATTGAATGCTATATTTTTGTCATAGAGCAATGCACGCCACTGCGCTATAGTAACTAAGCTTACAAACCATGGAAGTGTGATCAATAAATAAACAAATATAAAAAAAATTATTTCCATGGAAAAAGAAACTCATTTTATTTTTTTATTTCCACTAACTAATATCAAGTATACCTATGCACCGGCCTTGCATATGTGTATTTTTTTTGCTTTATATATTCAATACATATAAATCTATATACATGTATTCAAATATATATAAAATCGAACATAGCAAAATGTATTTAAAACGTATTTATACATATAAAAAAATGTTTATAACCCTTTTACCAATGTTTTCATAAATGTACTTATCAAAAAATTAATTATAATTAAAAAATAAGTATTTGAAAGAAAACAGATATCTCCAAATTTTCCAATACCATTCGATTCCTAGGCCCCAGATAGGCCAATGAAATCGATTATCTGCTCAAAAAAATGTCGGTGTTCGAAAATGGCTCATGAATATCGTCAGAAGTAAGAAATTTTTTTTGCGAGCACACGGACACACCGAAAAACGCACTACACTACTTCGATAACGGTTTGTGTATTGGAGTCATTCATTCTGTACCTACCGATAGTTTCCTGTTCCATAGTCAAACTGTTTGAACGTAATCTTTCTTTTATCGTCATAATTGTGCTTGAATAATCCGCTAAGTGTGGTTAAACTCTGAGTATCTTCATATAAAATGGTAAAGTGCTTCCACTCCATCGCTTCGGCTAAATCGGCATATACCTGCAACAACAAAAAAATCAATTCAAATGGTATAAATCATACTCTAATTTGAGATATTTCATATAAAAGTGAATGTCATTCCGACACCATCTAATCATCACTCACGTAAAACAAATATTACACGAATTAATTTCCCTAAAAATGTATATTCATAGCACCAACCAGTACCTATCAAAAACAATTATTTATTGTATAATATTTGTTTTTATCATCTCTTCATAAAAACTTAACCATTATACTATACTCAAATTATCTGGTATACGTAAATGATTACTCTATACGTTTTTTTCTTATCTCTATGCACTTAATTATTATTTTATGTTAGTTACAATACTATACTCAAATTATCTGGTTTACACAATTTTTTTATCTGTACTATTCTTCACAACTTTTTATATTTAATTATTATACTTTTTTCTATAAATATTATATTACCAAACTATATCAATACTAGCTTTATTCCTCTTCTATTTTTGTATAATAGCACTTAATATGAACTAAACTCGTCAATTTTACTATCCTAAAACGGGATTTGTTCCCAGTTGGGCAGTCAAAGATTTCTTACATTCTGTTGTTAAATAATGTGTGTTTCGAATAAGTAAATATTACTATTATAAATATTATGTTATAGAAAAATTTATTTTTTTGGAAAAGTGACATGATGTAATGGAAATCACAAATCCAGGTTTTAGCTTCCGCATTCAGAATTTCAATTCACATATTACAAACTCTAGTGCACTTAAATATATGTTATTTTTTAAGATATTCTCTCTTCAGATATCTAGTTGAAAACGTAATTTTCTGAAATTACTTCGATGGAAAAAAACCGCAATAATATGCTCAGAAAATAAATAAAAAACACGTGTTGTTCTATTATTTAAAATTTTATGACTATGAAAAAAAAATCACAGAGTTTTTTAAATAGTCTTAAGATTTTTAATCTATTCTAAATATGTCGTGTTTTATTACATTTGTTTAAAACGATCGCTTACGTTACGTTATTTATATTAGGGCTCTCCCTCTTTCTTCCGTATTATCATATCTCATTTTTTTAAACATTAATCAGTTTCTGCTCGAAGGAGATTGCTGGGTGTCAAGTTCAGGTTTATTTTCTGTGTTCTAATAATATTCCAACCAAAACAATATAAATTATTTGCTTAAAATTAAAATAATAATTCTATAGCTGAAGGAAAACGTTTTTTGAAACACCCTATCACAACCTTGATGCAATTATGCGATTGACACTAAGTGCAGTTGCCGGATATTACGCGTATTATTTTTATGCTCCAATTCGCAACTCAACTTATCCAATTTAACTTCAGTTCTTCACCTAGTTCATTGAGATACATTAGGTACGTGGCAATTTCAGTTGCTGATTATTTCCTCGCCTACGGATTTTAGACGCCATAAAACGCGCCTACTGGCTATGCACATCATGCGACCTAAAAATTAAGCCGATTTGAATAAATTGTCATTAAATAGCCGTGGGTAACAACAAACATTTTTTTAAATATTTTTCTGACTGATAATATTTATAGTAAACTGGACACGAAATCGAGCATTGCTACAGAATATAGAAACAACCGAAATATCGTAATATAATAATTTTTCAAAAGTGATATTTTAATGTCATTGGATTTATAATAATTTTCTTACAGTATATCCACAGAATATCGAATATTTGTTAAAATTCAATAATTGGACTATTCCAAGGACAATACTGTACATCATCGCCCATAACACAAACAGGCGTATCTCATATTTAGCAAATTTCCAGTCAAAATTCTGTTGTTTTTAGCCGGATCCTTATACATTTTAATATATGTTTTACTAATGGGGTTTCAATTAATCATTTTTCTTTACGTTAATGATAACTTATATTCTAATAAAACATAAAAAATTGTATAGGACTTAGCCAAAAAAACAGTATTTTGGCTCTACTGGAAATTTGCTAAATATTAGATACGCCTCTTTGTGTTGTGGGCGAATTGTTGTTTCACTCTCCTGAACAATTTGTTTCATGTCACATTCGCGGTATTGAATACCAAACGACGATAATCTGAACTTAATTGGGTTGGGTGTTTGGATTTAAATCTCAGCTTACCCGTATCTATACCTGTTAAATACGTCTTATCAAGGGGTCTACGAATTCAAGATCAAGCATCTGATAATACAGGAACAGATTGATAGAAGACGTGGTAGAGGAATACTGATAATCCTGCTATCAAATTTACGTGACTGGTACGAGTCCAGTTCAGTTGGCCAACCCCCGAAAGGATAGGGGTACCAAACCACTTGCTGATTAAAGGATAAGATATGTACAGTACCTTCGAAAGAATTGCAGGATTTGGGTATACGTTGATAAGATTGCTGGTTTTATGCTGGTAATGGTCCACTCTTGTTTTGATGTACGGGATACCTTTGGATGCACAAATGGATTGCACATGTCTTGATGCAGGTCCTACTGTCGGATCGAAGATACCTACAACGCCATCCTGTAACAATGTTTAAAAATGATATATTCTATCTATTGGTTAAATGAATCCACTAATGACATACGAGTACAAGACCATAATGAAATAAAAATGGATAATATTGTACTGGTTTAGTAGAGAAATTTATGGGAATTAATTGAGGATGATATTGACATTAATTGATAAACTAAAGTTCTTAAAAACTTAAGACAAGATTTTTGTGCATAGCGCAAAGGGTAACAATTATTTTTATAAACAATAATCAATAAACCGACGTAGCTCAACGGTAGAGCATCTGACCGGACATCAGAAGGGTGCAGGTTCGAGTCCTGTCGGCGACATTTATCTTTGCTCGGAAAGGTTTTTTTCAATTTGGATGAGTGTTTCAGGCTAATAATTATTGTTTATAATAATGATATTGACAGTTTGTAGAAGTCGAAGTATGATATCGATAAACATGACGGGGTGGATTGGGGTAGGCATAGCTCAGTTGGTATAGAGCGCAGGTCCCAGATAGACCATGAGGTCCTGTGTTCGAATTCCAGCTGCTACCACTATATTTTTTCTTTTCTGTGTCTTTTCGGAATCGTGTTGGTGTGTTCTGTGTTGTTCGATTTGGGAGTTGTTAATATTATCTTAAATTTAAAAAAAAATGAGCTCCTAAAAGTGTCGTATCGATACAGCAACGCAACTTTTTGTTTTTTTTTATCGATGGTGTTTATTTATTCTAAGTCAATTAGACTATTTATATTACGTATTTAAATACATTCAGATTGCAATATATATGAACCAATTAGATTAAAATTACGCTAATGCAATTAATGCTGATAAAAATATTGAGTTGTTGTTGAACAACCATAAACATGTTGAGAAGCTATCACGAGTATAAATTAAAGAAAAGGCAAGCACTTAAAAAATCAAAGAACAGTAAAAGTCAGGAGATTTAAAGACGAATACAAAAAATATATTGTGAAAATAAAGCAAAAACAAAGCAAGTGTTGTCTCGCACGACTATATTTGCAGAGAATATATAACGTAAAAACAAATACAAAAGCAACATATTGTGTTTTTATTTATTTTAAAATGGTGTTCGTATATAAAATATTTATTCTACCTTAATCATTTTGCATATCGCTTTCGAAACACCAAAGCTGTCCAGTTGTGAGACCTTTTCAGTTCTAGCCACTAGCGTTCGTCCTAGAAAATTTCCTTCCGCAGAATTTATAAAATCTACTGCAATGTTGAAGGCCAGTTCTTGGGCCGATCCAGCTTCGGAATCGAATACACCACCTGAAATAAAATAAAAGGTGATTACGTTTAACATGTTTCTATCTTCATCATTGTCGGTTATAATTTATAATAAATACATTTGAAGAAAAAAATTGATAAAAGTTTTAGGCGTGTCTGGTGGGCTTAAAAGTAATGTAAATATTACCTTACTTTTCCTGAAGTTGATCAAACTTTTTCAAATATCGAAAATCGTTCTTGAAAAGAACACCTACTTCTATTTTTACCTACCTACAGTGTGACATTAAAAAGTAGACAAAAAATGCGAGCGCTGCGATAGTTTAAAAGATTTTAATATCCAGATGGCTCATACGAAAAATAAAGCATGTTTAAAAAAACACGGTGGTCCAAAGGCAAATATTTTTTACTTTAACCAAACGGTGTTCAGAAAATAGTAGTCCTTTTTGAAAGAAGATGATTCTACATCATATTCTAAGACATTTATTTTATTTAAACTTGTTTATTTTTAAATGATTCGCAAAGGAGATAAATTACATTGAAAGGTGATTTTTTGTGTTTCTGAGAAGTGTGTGTAAAATTCTCCTTTTATTAAATGATAAATCAAAATAAAACACAATCTAATTCAGAGAAAAAAAAAATTAATCTAAAAAACATTTTTGTATTGGAGTCATGTTCCTTTGAACTATCAAATTCGAATGTGAAAAAAAAATAAATGTGTAGAACAAATTTCAAAGACATAGCGAGTTGCTCGGTGTTACCAGAGCAATGAAAAATTTTTGTTTCTCTTTATTAAATGTCTGAATTTTATCGCCAAGCTACACAATTAGTTTTAGGTGGAAATTTTTAAAGTTATTTGAAATACCATCTGCTACCACGAACAAGTAACATGTTTCTTTATGGTTAGTGTTAATTGTGTATTGTGAATTTTAAATATGTAACTGTACTGCACTGCATATCTAATAATGAGTTTCTTAACTATTTGAAATACATTGCAAATAATGTATTATATACTTAAATAAATTAAATTTCATAGAAATTGTTACAATATTTTTTCATTTAAATACAGGTGGCGTAAAACTACCGTTATGGTTTGAATATTTAATAACTTTTTTAATTTATTTATATTTTTTATTTTTATTTCAGAATTTTGTAAAGAAAACTTGGGGAATTTGAAATGGAACACTAAACAACAGAAAAGCGATCAAAAATTGTTGAATTTTATTTTGAAAATCAACGGTCAATTGTCTTGACGCAGCGTGCTTATCGTCGTTTTTTTAATGTGCGTACTGGACTTTCAGCACGTATAATAAACCGCCTTGTTGCAAATTTTCGACAACATGGTACAGTATGACACCTTCCATGTACCGGAAGACTACGTACGGTCCACACGGAAGAAAATATCCAACGTGTTGTGGATAGTGTGCAGGACAGTCCAGAAACATCAACAAGAAGACGTTCGGCACAACTGGGGCTATCTCGGAGGTCCGTTCAGAGGATTTTGGCCACATTGCACATGTTCCCGTATAAGGTTCAGCTTGTGCAAGAATTGAAGCCGATAGACTACCAACAACGGCTTGATTATGCCATTTCATTCCAAACCATAACGGTAGTTTTGCGCCACCCTGTAGGTGTCTATAGATCAAACGTCTTTGATTTTTCTGTTCAGTGAATGAGCTACTCCTCTAGAAAACCTACCCGTCTTTATAATAATATTAACAGAAATCAAATGAGTTGTCCTGCCAAAATAGAATCATAATAATAGCTGAGCTCCACTGAACAGATAAAACCGAGGAGTGTGATTAATGTCGATTCGACAGAAAAGTGATGTTTCCAATTCCAATTGATAGAAAATCGATATTTTAAAACAAATTATTAAATTCACCCGAAGTATGGAAAATTGAGCTTACTTTCGGGTATGCTCACAACACACTTCTCGGGGATTATCTATTCAGTGCTGGCCTTCAAAACCAAAATGAAATGAGGTTAAAGTCTGAGTGGATTCCGCTATTTATATCGAGATTAAGACATCATTCTCAGTTTGTCTTTAAATAAGTTCGACATACAAAATAACTCGTTTAGTCGTACAAAAATATTTGTTTTGATTGTTATTAGTCTATCTCAAATAAAAAAAACCTTAAAAACATTTAATAACCAATAACACCTAAATTTATTTTTTGATAAATACATTTTTTTGTCATAGAAATATAATATAATGGATACCTATGTATCTATGTATTGATATTGATTTAATAAAACGGTTATTTAATAATACCTCCTATATTTGTATACATACTCGTATGTGAGGATATGAGTAAGAAAAAGTTATTTTCTAAACAAAAGGAGTGGAGTTAAATAGGTCAAAACATGCTTGATTAGTAAATGTTTATCACTGGAGATTAGACTATTAAAATGTCTTAAAATTATTGGAAAGCAGCAGACTTACGGCAGAATGTCACCAAATTGCACTAACAAGTGTCTTAATCATTAATATTAAGAGGAACGGCTGCAATACTCACCTAAACCTAATGATGTACTTTTTAAAATTAAATATTTAGTATGTACGATAAGTATTTTTTTTGTTGTTTTACCTTATGAAACATAAAGGAATGAATTATTAGATATTTTAGAGGTACCTTTAACAATTATTTGGGGGGTAACGGTGACTTAAAAAAAAGTTTTACCCTTCTGTTTTGAAAATTTAATGATATATAAAATTTAAAAAAATTGAAAATACATAAAATAAGCTCGACGATGGACATTAAATTAAATTAAAACTACCAATTTACGTTAGAACACAAATTTTCCCTAAATAAGTTAAAATATTGACCCGAAAAAACTCTTTTTTTTAAATGTTTTATTTTTTATATTTTTGTTTACTTTTTTTTTTACGATAAACCCGCAAATAATTTTCTTAATCGCATATAAAATTATGAAAAATAATTTTTTTCATGTCATATACAAATATTTTTCATGCGTACTAGATATTTACTAAACCTTTAATTAAAAAAATATGTAATTCAGTTTTAATGGGTATTTTGGCATCAAATCCAAAATCAAATTATGTATTAAAAAGGCAGCGCAGCCGTTCCTCTTAATGTATTGTTGTTTTTTTCCTAATTAAAAAGAGTTCCAAAATGATTAAAAAATATTTTTACCAGCATTTATGATATACATTTCATTTAACGTTTAATTATGTCTGCTGTTATTAAACACAATGTTATTTAAATTATTTTTGCATTACTCACCAATTTTAACATAATCTTTCTTTGTTTCTTGTGCTGACCCGTGGTTAATGAAGATCACAAAGAGTAAAATCCATATAGCTTCAGTTAACACCATTCCTTTTAATTCCTTCATGATTGATCTTTAATATAAAACACAAAAAAACGTTATTCAGCTTTAAGTCACTTCACAGATAACAATTCCTATTCTAAGCTCATTTCTAAACAAAGAATAGATGCAGCTCAAAATCAAAGTTCTAATTTTGAAAAAGCTGGCGTGATACAGTTATATTTATGCCTGTGTCAACACAAAATCTCAAACAACACTGATTTAAGTAGTGAGAACAACGCAATTATTACAACATCACAAATTTATGTGCCACAAAAGCGCTTTTCCATATTTTTTTGTTGTGATAGAATAATTGCTTTCCACTTGATGACTAATTAACTAAACAATCTTATGGTAGTCTTTGAAACAAGTAACAAAGAGTGTTTTATTTATGTTAAAACACTTGATTTAGTTTGCAAAATACGATATTGAAAAAGCGTCATTAACATTTTTGTATCTCCTGAGAAGATGTGTTTGTTTCCGAAACGGAACGTAAACTGAGTGTAACGTATCTTTGATGCTCCTCTAGTCTTATGTACGTAATTACGAGATTCGCTAAATGTACGGGGACTACCAACGACTTTCAGTAAATAAATACGACTGATTAGTTGAACGTTTCTGCGAACTTTTAATACTTCACGAAATCTCATATTTACCTCTATAATATAATAAACAACGTTTATCAGTTCCGGTTCATGAAAAAAATGATATTATTAACGGTTTTGCAGCGATAACAAGGTTGTTATGTTTTTGTCTATTATTGATTTGACTGCATTCTTAAAATTTTCAAGTTTGTCAGTGTAACCTGGATGGAGCTTGAGATTACATTTAAAAAATATATATATTTATTACGGCTTTTATGTATCCGCTTTTCTAAAGTAATAACTCTCAAACTGGAGCACTAGCATGCTGAAATTTGTACAAATTTCCAGCTCGACTCAACTCTTTCAGTTAATGATATTTCACTACTTTATCAATTTTAAAACGAGAAACAAAATCATTTTGGTTTCACAAAACATAATTCTGAGAAAAATGAAATGAAACTCGGTCAAAACCGAGTAGTAACTGGTGACAAGAGTTGCCGTGCTAATATACCTGTCGCTAGATCATGCACCTTGCGTCATAATTTCATTGGAGAAACGCTTTTGATAATTTTTTTCCGAAATTTGCATACCTATTTTTTTTAATTATTACTTCTCTCATTTTATTTTCACTGATATCAACAATATATTTGAACTTCGGGTTAAGAGTGTCGCGCAAATCATTAATAGTTTTTAATTGGACAAAAAATAAAATTGGTCAAAACAATCACTAACTTGATTAATAATATGGGTCAATTCCGTCAATAACGCTCATTTAAAAAAAATACCTAATAAAAAACATATTTTTCTTTTTTTATTTAATTCGAAGACCGATCAATATCACCTTATACGAGTATGGTTGGGTCAGGTACCTTTTACCTTTACGAGGCATCCCCGATCATCCCTTTATTGCGATACTGTGGTGGCCTCCGTTCATTGCAGGCAAGACCTCTCTGGGGATAGCCTCAGAATATGTTTTCCCAAGCTTTTCTGCGGTAACCAACCAAACGTCTTCTCCCTGGAATTGTCGATAAAAATGTACACAGTTGTCGTTCCGCTAGCGTCCTTAGCACAAGCCCAAGTGACCTCATCTGAAATTTGTCAAAGAATACCATCGTTTCCATTGGTAGAAAATGCTTTCTTTTAAAATATTTTTTATCCATTAAAAAATATTAGTGATCCCTCTCGGTGGTAGTGTAAATATGACATTACTATTTGGGGAATATTGTGAGGCTGTATGGAAGAAGATTGGGAAGTGTCTGGATATTCAGATCTGCTTACTAAACACGCCTTAATCTATTTGTAGCAATAATATTATTTTCTGAATGGTGATGTTTCGTCAGGGAAAGACAGCATATTCTTTCTCAGATTAGCAGACATAACTATTTTTTAATTAATAAAATTAAGGTCGTCTTACATTTTTGTTATATTTTTGGATGTCCCTTTTTTATATCTACCACTCTATAATATGTCGTTAGTATATATACTATGTCAATGGTGTTATATTAAATATATGTGAAAGTCGTGGTGTTTGAAAGAGAGAGTACGAAAATAGTGTCCAAAATAGTTGTGATTGATGAATACTTAGAGTAAGTGGATAAATTTGGGTATTTGTTATGTTTACGAAGGAAGGAAAGGCTGATAGCGATATTGAAAGAAGGGTGCAAATAAGAAACTCCATTAATGAATTTATTATTTTTATTATAAAGCATACAAATTACAATAACAAAAAAGAGTAGTCATGCAAAGCTGCCACATGCAGCTTGTCTGTAGGTTCTACTATTTTTTTAAAAATTGAGTCAACATAATATTATCAAAAAACTCGTAAAAGTGCAGAAGTTTCGAAGCCATTGAGGTGCAGCTACTTGCTTTGCTATGTTTTCCACTATTCCTTCCCTGGATTGTCAGTTGGATACATTTTGTATCTCAGATTCAAATAAAACACTAGCTTGCTTGTCATGTCATTATTGGGCGATTCCATTTTTATTTATTTTAAATTCTTCTGTTTGTGATCAATGTCACCCTTAGTCAATGATTTTTTTTTGTAATATCATTGCCCGTAGTGAAAAAATATGAAGATTAACACTTTTTTTCACTTCCCGAGAAGATATCAACGTAGGATTGAATGCTGTTAGAGCTAATAAAAAAATGTCCGAATAAGTGAAACTAGCAGTCCACAACGGAGTGCTAATACCAACCCTGATCTATGGAAGTGAGGCATGGAATTACTAGAGGTAGGATAAAAGTAGACTGAATGTTCTAGAAATGAGATGCCTGAGGTATATGTGTGGTAACACCATGTATGTGTGAAAAATGTTGAAATTCGTAAAGAATGCAAGGCTGATGTAAAGGTAATGAGTAATATTAAGAAAGGGACACATAGATGGTTTGTGCATGCAGAGCGGATGAATGAAGAAAGGAGTATAAGAATAATAAATGACGCGAATCTAAATGAAAGAAGATACCGGGACGCCCTAAGAATACATGGCACGATCAAATGAACCGAATGCTTGAGTCGGGCCATGTGCATAGTCAGAATAACAGAAGAGTATGTATGGGACGATGTATAAATTTGATTTTTTAAAATTTTATTTACATTTAAAAAAAAAAAATACAATGTAAAAGTCCCGATAAACTACTTTGTTGTAGTTTGTCGAACGGGAGCTCGTTATTCAAAACTCAAAATTTACAGTCAATGTTACAATATATATATATGAAATAAAAACATAGAAAACATATGTAAGTAACTTAATGCATATATATTTCTCAAGAATCTTACTCAAAAATATTTCTACAAAAAACGACAACTATAAATCGTACATCAAATAATATTTCCTTATTATCTAATACAAATAGTTTCTTTCAGCTAGCCAAGTTTTAATATATTTATTAAGGGTTTAGTATTGTGAGAGTTGTTTGACTGTCCGTCCTCTCTACCCACCCCTGCCGGAAAACGACGTAATGGTTAATTAGTTTCATGTGAAATATCAGATTTGATTGCGATGAGCCGGTTTTAGCACCTGCGACACTTGCTTCCAGAGCCAATAAACTAAACGGCTCTGCCACGAAGACAGTTTTCTAAAATATTTTTTTCAACATCGCTTAAAAGGCTTGTAAAGGCCGGAATAATGGTCTCTCTTAAAGTCAATATTGAGATTGAGGAGGTCTCCCATAATGACAAGAAATCGTCCTTACAATTAGGAGTGCCCAAAAGCTACGAAAAGGTCAATCGTCTTAATTTTTTTAATTGCCTCCAAAATTGTTTAATGCTTTTATCGTTCCATGTCATTTGGGCTTTCCATTCAAGTTGGATTAGTAATAAAGCAATAAAAGCTCGGTCGGTTAACGCCGAACTTAGCCGAGTTGACACGAAAGACTAAACCAACAATTTCAGCGGTGTATTCAATTCGTTTGCGTCATAAATAGCGTGCTCTTTTTAGCGGGAAGTGATAAGAATTCGGGGCCCCGAGTGAAAATTGCCTCGTAAAATTCAGGCGCAGCCTTTTTAACGACCCGACAAAGTTATCTCGCTCCCAGGAAATTCTTCCACCAATATTAGGTTAGCGAAACGATAACTTAGAGATGATATGAAAGTCAAATCGGAGATTCTGGCGATGGGCAATGTTCTAAGACATTATTTATCGACGGATACAGCTAAGAAACACACTGTGGAATGACTCATCTTAAAAACAGCTTATATTTAACATAAATATTTTTCAATCTGTAAATACCTAATAAAAACATTTTTTTTAAATTGATCCCCTTTTTTCTTCTTTTAGATCCGCCCTGTTTCAACTACTGAGTAACAGTTGCACAAATAGCAATTTTAACCTTAGCCCAAAAAATATCATTTATATTCTCAGCTCTTTTAAATATATTGTAATATTTATTATTTTAAAACATACTTTACAAAGATTTAATATGGCACAATGCACCATGATAATTTTCAAAGAATGGAACAGTAATATTAAGACATAATTTATTTTTTATCAATGAAAAATCATCTGCATTGTGTACTCGTACAAGTCTTGTACAAACACACGAAATTTTATTTTTCAAAAATATAATCTATAACAGAGTTCGAAATTAAATTCATCGGAAGATGTTCGAAAATGGAGAGCTCTTTCAACGAAACTCGAACCATGGCGGGTTTGAAGCTCGTCTCGATAACTTCGTGGTTTATAGCAACGACCCGCGTTGGAGTAAAAAAAACGTGTATTAAATATTATTTCCATGTTAGAGATATGGTTGTCAATATATTTATTAACATTATTATTTAACACCTATTCAATTATATTTGACAAGCAGTGGCGTGCGTTGCTCTTGGATCAAAGGTAGGCACTGTGCAGTAGTGGTGGGCGAAGCGGCTCGGTTTAGCGAGCCGGATCACTAAATCAGCTCTCTGTAAAGACAATCCACATGAAGAAAACTGGACGAAAAAGTATCGTTTAAGAGCGTCTTAACGACTTCTTTAGGAGGACCAAAGGAGCGATGGAGAGGGCTGGGTGCGGGGGGACGTGAACCGTCGTTCAATCGAGCCGGATCACCGAACCGGTACACTACAAAGAGCTGATTTAGTGATCCGGCTCACTAAACCGAGCCGCTTCGCCCACCACTACTGTGCAGTTTTTTAAATTAATTTATGTATTATCCATTGAATATTCGAAAATTTCCATTTTATTATCATCTTCTGTTAATTATTGTAGCTGACTGAGCCAAATGAGGGCACAAGTTCCTTAACAAATTCAAGGAAACAATATTATTTACTCAGAAATTTGTCGTATTTAAAATAAATTATATGGTTCGTTTCTCTTATTTCCGCCTTTATAGAGTGCACGCCACTGTTGACAATACTTCCATTTTTCGTAGAAAAAGAGTTATTTAAAAAAAAAATAATATTATAAACTAAACATGATTATTTTAGAAAGTTCCCCTGTCCTAGAAATTCAAAACATAAATAAAATATCTAATATATTTGTTCATCAAAAACCACTTACCTTATTTAGAATATACAAGTCCATATAATGCGTATGTATTTTACGCTTTCGTGGCGTAAAAAACGCATGTTTACGGAGGCTTGAATTTTTTATCAATCCCTGAACATGCGCGAATAATAAAAATAACACGAGTGTTAAGTTTTATAGACTAAGCAAGTGAACACCTAGTACTACTGTGCGCACAAAATCTAGGATGGAAAAATTTGAAAGCGCTCCGTTTTATGTTCGATTTATTAAAGTAATCGGGTGTTTCCAGCCTGCTATGACGTGATAAGCATAAAAGGAACGAAAATAAAGCGCTTTAAATAAGTAACTTTCTTTATAGCAAATAAAAACGATATGATGAGACTTTAAAAAAAATGTTCTGATCCTAATTTTTAATCTTCTATATTCTGTTGGAATCTTTATGACTAATTTTCATTATTTTTATTTGGTTTTGTTTTTTGCCTCCAAACTCCCACCGTGATATTGCTTGTACATTTTTTTTGCAACCTTTTAAAGGAATATACCAATTGGCTACTGCCCGATAAAATAAGCGTTTCAATTTTTTCCACACAAGCGGTACAATTTTTTTTTTCGAATTCAATTAGACAGAAGAGAAAAATGCATTGATCGCAATGTGTAAAAAAAGATTAATTAATGAAAATGTTTGCCACAATCATTACCTTGAGGTTAATCTTTCCTTTAAAATATTTTTTACTGTAGTCAAAAGATAAATGCCTATATAACATACTTATAAGGTTCGCTTTATAGAGTGAGATTGGATCCAATCTTAATAGTGTATACATTTTAACTTACCACGCCTTTGTCGGATGCCAGCCGACATCACTATTTGTACGCTACAACTCAGTTGTCGGCTGGTGGCCGACAAGATAAGACGTGCCTGCGCGGTGTATTTTCGCGAGCAAAACTTGACACGTGGCGTTGTTTCTTGTGATTATTCGATAAAAAACATTTAAATTCACTTTTTAATAAGATTTTGAATGTTTTCCGTTTTTTTTACTATAGAATAACCTTTTTGTAACTGCCTATCTAAAAATAAATATTTTGACATTATTTAAATTAGAGTTGGCTGACAACAAACATTAAAAAATAATGGAGCGTTAAGGGTTAATGAAAAAAAATTTTTTTTTGTTTTCTTATATATATCTTATGTTTTTTATCTATATACTTATGTTTAATTTAACTTCATGTATGTATATTTAATTTAAACACCATACATGTAAATACTCTATATGGTATTTGTGGATTGCCCTAACCTCCACAAATCCTAGGATAAAAACAAATAGTATAATTGTAACCTTTGTTAAAACGTATTGTGAACAGGATTTTTATATGAGTTTCAGATGTCAACTAATAAACTTAAGGCTAACAAATTCAATGATAATATCTGTTTCGAACGAACTATGTGGCAGACCAGTTCGATATTTTGATCTAGACTTAGTGATTGCTGGTTCAAAACGCAGTTTTTGTAAAACAATAAATTTGTTATTAACTCAGGGATTTTTTTTTAACTTTGTGTCAGAAAATACCTTGTAGTGGAGACTCATGTCTTTATGTGACTTTGAGTAGTTTGTGCCTTTTTAGAAAAACTTGTGCATTTTCTCTTTCTCCTATCTGGTATCATTTCCTTTCGGAATTTTTCAGTGCTGGTCTCACGCTCGTGGTAGTGGTACCATTATATGGTGTCACACAAAGAAAGCATATCGTGGAATTTACTTTACGAAAATCGTGAACACTCGTGTGACTTTTATTCCTGGATACTAAAATAGAATGAAATGAGAATTTCCATAATCTTTGCTGATAATTAATATGTTTTTTTCGTGATTGTTTTATTTCTGGTCGTTTAATTACAATTCTGTCACGATTTCAAAGATTTTTTCAAAGATTTTGTTGGCGGTTTCAAAAAAATCTTGTGTAAATTCCAACTTTAGTCCAATTACAAAACAGATAGTTCGAACAGCAACATAGCATCTTGTCTATTAGTCGAATATTGCAAAACTATTTTGCTTATTATGGAAAAAAAATATTACTTGCTTAAAATACTTTGCTAGGATCAATTAATTTTTGTACGGACTTTTTTCTGCTTCAGAACACATTGCTTCTGCTTTATAGTCTACATGGTGTAACTGAATTTTTTTTTTATTTCTTACATCAAAACTTCCCGCGGTATAAAAATTAATGCTCACTATACCGTAATATTTCTATATGTGAGTATTACTTCATCAGAATCTACTTTATTTTAATGTGAATAATGTCATCCATAAAAAAAAATACACAGACAAAACAACGTTCCACCTTCCTTCGTATCGTCCTTCTAAGAAGTGACTTCCTGAACAAATAAACCAACTTGTTCGCGACATTCATCATGGTCCCATAGCAGATTTATATGAGGGGGGCGGTGGCGTGTTGGACCGTCTGTATCTTACGACGCATATTCACGTTACGCACGAAAGTGCCCTTGAATCTCCCATTCTTGAAAGTTCAAAAAGCCAAAGCGCGGAATGAGTGGAGGCTTTAGGACGTGGATTTATGCACGCTTCACAACGGAGAGATTTATGCAAGACGGATGCCTCGAGAGTGAAAGTTGAGAGTGGTAAGAGATATGTGTACAGAGTGTGCCAACAAAGCTTCTTACCAACAAAGTTATTTATTTAGTTGTGTTATGAAAATAATTTCATTGTAGCTCTATTTGGAAATTCATATCCATTATAGGTCCTGGAGTTGAAAATATACCGTTTAAATAACGCTTACCATATTATATTATAAATTGTTTTTTTTTTAATTCGTAGAACTCCATTAATTTTTTTTTTAAATTAATATAAATCAAATCTAATAATGTTACTAAGTTCTGAAGGTATTTTTAGTTTCTATTATTGGGACAGCTGTTTCGGCATTTAAGGCCAAATTTCAAACTGTGGTTAATCCACACTGTGACGACTTATTTATATGATTTTATTTACTTCCACTCCTTATCAATTTGGACGGGTAATGATTTATTATCGGTAAAACTGATTTAGTATTTACCCGTCCAAATTGAAAATGTGGATTAACCACAGTTTGAAAATGGCCTTAAACGCCGAAATAGCTGTGACAATAATAAAAACTAAAAATACTTGCAGAACTTAATAATAACATTATTAAATTTGATTTATAAAATTTATAAAAAAATAACACGTACTACATAAATACAAAAATATGTTAACATTTTTTAAATCAGTGCATTTTTTTTCTTTTAATTAATTTTAATGGTTCACGTCACAATTCCACTTTCTAGTGGAACTTAATTAGTTTGATTCGGTTTAATACTAAAAATAAGTAATAAATTAATACGAATAACTTTTATTACACCACTTTTTTTTAAATATATGCATATCAACATTTTTCGAAATCAAAGTGACGACAAATCTTTTGAAGAAAAAAATAAAAATACGTATTTAAATTTGTTCTGGAACAATGTTTCTGTTCAAGCAATGACTCGTAGCCCGCGGGATAACTCATCGAATTTTTATACAATTATTATGTGTTTTTTTTCATAATTACAATTTAATTATAGTTCATTACGTAGTGAATGATACTTTCATTTTAGCTCCCGAAAAGTACTATCAAGGAAGTATAATTAGTTGAAAAGGAGATGGATTTAGAAATGTTTTATAAAAGTATTTGAAATTAGTGTTTTCTCAGTATTTATCGTGTCCCCTTTCCGTCTTCTCACTGATATGATAACACTGTTGAATAGTCTTCAATTGGGGGGTCTCAAAATGCCCCGCTAACCGGAGCCAATGGGACACTTTTGAGATTTCACGGGAATAAAAAAAATTACAAAGGTTTCAAGTAAATTTTCATTATTTTTTTTGGAATCGGCACTAATTGTGAAATGTTTTTTTTGGGTGACACAGTTCTAATACATCTTCAACTTACTCTTGTTTGAAGAAAGAAATGAAATAAGAGCACTTTAAATGGAGTACGCTCTAAAGAAACTCCGCTAAAACAGAGTTTTGCTTTTAATTACTTAAGTCTCTCCTTCTATCCTTTTCCTCTACATTTTCACGCGGGAATCACTATATATTAAAATGATGATGGATTGGTCGAATTATGATGAAGGAAAAATGATGGATGGAGAGAAAAATATTTATAATAAATAATTCACGAATGGTAATGATTTTCGGTTTTCATTGAGGATAACGAAAGGAAGGTTCTATTCAAAATTCAGAAATTTAAATAAACGTAATCGTAAAGCCTACAAATTAAATGATTAAGAAGGTGTTGTATATTTCTAAAGTTGTTGGTTAGAAAATATTATCTTGTAATTATTAACCATTTTGTTTTTAAAAATTATATTCAATTAATTCTCTTTAAAAATGAAGTTGGAATTTTTATTTATATGTTTATAAAATGTTTGATGATTGACGCTATTGCCAAACTGAAATAAGAAATTTATGCTAAACAACCCCGAGGGAATCTATTTATTGACAACCGGATTTTGAAAAGGGTCATTATTTTCTAATCGATACACTTATGGTACCTACCTAACCATTGTTCAATTTTGTGATCTAAATTTTGACATAATGCCGAAGATACGTAAGCTTTCAGAGCGATATTTTTTTCGGTTTCATTTACATGCACACAAAGCGCATTTTGTATGCGTATGAGCATATAACGTATGCATCAGTACTGTATTGGCATATTCCATCGTTCAGCCGAACGTTTGAAAAAATCTTATATTTGTGCATATTGTGCAGCTCTATTTCGAATGATTTTAATATGAAGCTCTGTGGTAAAATATGATATATTTACTTATATTGTAACCAAATAAAAATGTTCTTAGAAAGAAAACTTTCAACTGCAAGAGAATCTTTTTCATGCACTTTTATACTGGCTTTAAAAATGAAGTAAAAACCTTAAAAGCTTTCAAGTTGGTTTTTTTTTTAAATTTAATGTAAATCAAATTTAATAATGTTATTATGAAGTTCTGAAAGTATTTTTAGTTGTTATTATCGTTACAGCTGTTTCGGCGTTTAAGGACATTTTCAAACTATGGTTAATCCACATTGCGACGACTTATTTAAATGATTTAATTAACCCCCACTCCTTTAAAAATTTGAATGGATGGGTAATGATTTATTATCGGTAAAACCGGTTTCGTTAGAAAGCAATTAAAATTCTGAATTCTGTGAGGTTTTCACATTTATAATGTGTTTTTACTCGTATTTAACTGACAATGATTGCAATGATTGCAAAGTAATAATATCCCTCACGCAGAGATCAATCAAGTATGATGGTGCCAGCCCGTTCAGTGCCTTATACACTATTAGACAATTTTTATCCTGAATCTTTTTCTATAACTCGAAGCCAGTATGGGATATTTATTTTTATTTACGTATTTTATTACAGAAACAAAACAGTACATTTGTTACAGCGAAAAATAATTTCCATAAATTAATGATATGTATCTTTCTAATTTCTGATATATACATGTATATACCGGGTGACATGTATAGTGTATAAGTGTGTGTGTATGGTATGTGTGAATGTGTTTGTAGGTGTGACAAGTGGTAATCTACATATTATAGAAGTGAATATGATAGTATTTGGTGGCACCGCATACTAGATAAGATGCTGTGTTGAACGCCCCTTAGAGTCTGTTTATACGCGCATTACATTAGCTTACAAACTACTGCAGTTATCTATTTAATCTGGATTCTATAAGAGCATTTATCAGAGGCAGAATCTATTAATATATTACGACAAAAATCTATTGTAAAATATTCCAATACTTTTGAATGTATATGTAGCATTTTTTTTGATAAAACCAACAAGCTGAAGTCAAGGAATTTGAGATAATATTATTACAAACACTGACGTTTCTTAATAGTATGTTTTTGAGCATCATTTGGTTGCTAGAATTCAAAATAAATGTGAAGTCTCTTCCGTCATATCAAACATCAATCCACATAACACTGACCAGACCCGTATCACCCACATTTATCCACAAAAAAACCATGCCAATATATTGCGTATCAAATTCGTAAAGTTATTTTAAATAATTTATTCCTACATTATTTAAATTTTTCTGTGTTGTTTTTATATTACTGTAATGAGTATATTTCTATTTGATTTTACTAGAAAAATCATCCTTTTTTTTAGTACAGGTTTCTTTAAACTTTTTTTTTAATATTAAATAATGTAAATTATTTTATTTTATTTTGATAGACAGCAGTCACTTTGTGGTTAGACATATTTAATGAAAATAAAACAATAACTTTTTTTATAACCAAGAGAATTTTTTAATTTTATTGGGACTGACCGTTTTCGCTTAACATAAGCATCATCAGGGTACAAATTTAAACAGTTTAATTTTGTTCCCTGATAATGCTTATGTTAAGCGAAACCGGTGGGTCCTAATAAAATTAAATAAAATCCTCGTGGTTATTACAAAAGTTATTGTTTTATTTTCATATTTTATTTTATATAACATTATTTGTGAAAATTACTAATGTTAAAAATATGATGTACAATATCAAAATGTTGTAGAATGTAAGTATACCGTGTATCTATATAATTTTTTTAACCCAAACAACAATGTTTTCATTGTTTCAGACCTCTTCTGAAGCAGATCAAGAACTCTGCAGAATCCCACATCGTATTGGACTGCACCACTGAGAGGATATATGATGTCTTAAAGCAGGCCCAACAGATTGGCATGATGTCGGACTACCATAGTTACCTCATTACTTCATTGGTAAGTTACTATTGTTAATTAAACTAGGCATCACCACGGACTAACTTAAAACTGTGCCCGAGCTTACCTGATATCAAGTTAGATCTGTTTATTTTACGCAGCACTGCTAATTAACCAAAAATAAGATGATTTTGGCATTAGAATCTTAAATTATATGCTAATATATGTCAAGTAGGATATAAATAACCTTAGTTAACGTTCTTTCCTTTTTTGTTTCCTCTTTTTTTTATTTGAGTACGACACAACAGTTCCCCAGCTCCCGATTGTGATGGTGAAGGTAATGAGGGGAAGGAAATGGGGAAGATGGAGGTGGGAAAGTATCTGGCTATTCAGTTCTGGTCACCAAACACGACTAAAGCCATGTCAAGCAACGTTTCGATTCTAAATGGTGGTCTTTCACCAGGGCTATACTGAAATTATCTACCACTCTGGAACGTGCCGTAAAGATACTATACATTATTTTTAATGAATTAATTGTGAAATAAAACAAATAAATAAAATAAAATTTACTTGCGCACGTCTTGTTTTGAACACGCGACCTCCGGATTCCTAGTCATGAGGCCATCAAAATTGGTTAAACGTAGTTCTTCTTTTTCTTTCGTATGCTGGGGGGTCAAAAGTGAACCAGACTAGGGTTCAAGCGTCACCCTGTGGACCTCATCAATTCCTTCGGGGAATAAATATAGATGGCATTAGTTGACCACGTGTTCAGTGATCTCCACCGCATGGTATTCACACATCGCCGACTCTTTAAGGCTCCACCTGTACATCATATGGACACAACAGTTTTCACAACGACAGTCTGGGTGTTCACTACCTCGTAATTTATTGTTCTTCATCATAAGAATAAGGTGCTACCACGGCCATTGCGCCTATATGACAGTTATTAACATAGCAAGTTTTATTTGAATTATTCTCTTTCATAATTGAAGCCATTATGTGCCAGCTTTTTAAAAGCAAGTCAAATTATCATAATAATTTTCTCCAAAACTGACGGAAGCCGAGCTTTATCATCCTGTTGTATAAAAACTGAAACACTTTTCTTACTATCTAAACTATTTAAAGATTCTAATTCTAAGGCATGAAAAAGTGTGCTTTTCAAAAATAACTTTGTGTTCATTACACTTTGTCGGGGAAATTTGTTAACTTTTTTTTGTTAAATGATTTAAACGCGCCTTTATTCTGAAAAGAAATTAAGTGCCTTCTATTTGTTGACTACGTCCTTTGTAAGGGTAATTTTATATGAAGAAATATATTAAACTCTCTTTGCATAAAGAAGGCAAGGGAGCAAATTACAATAACGACCACTATTTGTTTTGTAAGAATAAAAACTCAAAGGGGGATTTTAAAACAAAGGATAAATCTGTAAAGATATTTACCTACGTTTGAGTAGGCTCTTTTACAGTTATTTCGTATATTCTTCATTGGAACGAAAGGGAAGAGTTACACAATCTTCTTGAAGGTTCAATAGAAAAAATAAAGGTTTTTGATTTCTTTAAAATAAATTATGAATTGATTTAGGTACATTTTTCGAAAAAATTACCAGAAAACTTAAACTTGTGTGTATGGTTGGTGTGGTGAGACCATACTGTTTTACAAAATTGTGAGATATGATTTTAATTTTAAGGCTTGAGAGGAACATCCAAACTGATGAATAACAGATATATTTTTTTTGATTAAATGTTTAGTAAATATCTAGTACTTATAAATGAAGTATTTTTTTTATTTTTGTTTTCAATTATGAAGTATATGCCATGAAAAAAATCAATTTTCAAAATTTTAGAGGCAATTTAAAAAATTATTTGCGGGTGTATCGTATTTTTTTTTTATTATCATGTTTACTATGCAATTTAATATTTGCTATGTAATTTAATATTTACTATGTAAATACGATTAAGTAAATAAAAATAAAACTAAAAACATGTAAAAAAAGGTTTTTTCGGGTCGATATTTCAAATTATGTACGACAAATTTGTGTTCCACCGTAATGCTTATTTTAATTTGTTAATTTTTTAAAATTTTATATTTTAATACATTTTCAAAGTAGACAGGGTAAAACTTTTTTTTTAAAATCACCGTTAGCTTCCAAATAATTGTTAAAGATACCTCTAAAATCACGAAAAATGAATTCCCTTAAGAGGAACGGCTGCCCGGCCTATTTCATAGAAAATTTAATTTTGGATTTGAGGCCAAAATACTCAAGTGTATTGAAATTTTTTAAGTGTATTGAAAAAGGTAAAAGGTGGTTTGATTGCAGATTCGCAATTTGACATCCACCAAATCTCCTCCATCATGCAACGAAGAAGATGAATTTATGGTTAGATATTTCTGGAATATGAAGTGGACGAAGGAGTAGCAGAGGGGTATATTGATTGATGGCGCACAATTGTTTTAGAATGAGTAATCGGAGACGCCCAAGTCAACCGATTTAAATACTTGAGTTAGGGAATATTGATGAGAAGCGTGCACTCCATATTGGCACATACCACTACCTACCATGACACACTCGCATACAGATATTAAAATGTATAAAATTATTCCAATAAATTAAACTACACTTTCCAAAATAGCAGCAACGACCGCATTAAGGGCTCCAAATGGAGCCGTCGTGAACGGGGACCCATATATAACGTGTCAAACGAGAAACTAAGTATTCAAAATGATGAATAAGTTATATTCAAATTTTGACTGTATTCTAAAAAAAAAAGGAATATTCGTGCACAATGCGCATTTACGGGAAGACTCGTTTGTGTTAGCATCGAAAAATGTCAAGCCATTCGGTATAAATCACAAATATAACATCAGTGTCATCCATCGGTACCTCTATTAAATAATACAACCGTATTAACGAAAAAAATATCATTTTTATTGGCTTTCTTTCTATCATCATAAAAAATTGAAATTTGACGTATCCAGTAATTGGCTTGTAATATGTGAATAAATGAATCGGTTATCTGGATATTTGATTTAACAGTTAATTTTAACTAACATCGGATGAAGCCAGTAGCTTAGCCATTATTAGCAAAAACTTGTTACGTCTGCGGAGAGACCCTAATTAAAAACTCTATGTACGCCACTAATATTGGTCATATCAAGAATTGTATGAGACAACTTATGAATCTGGTTTTTGTGTGAATATGCATACTATCACCCTTACTGTGAAATGGCGTGATGTTCGTTATCTGGTTCTCAATATTAACATATTCCGATTTTTCCTGGACCCCAAGATTTTTCCTGAAAACGTAGCCTTCAACGAGTGGTCATTTCAATCAAAACGTCCGACAACCAACACGTCCGAAAAAAATAGACATTTGTGAAATCTAGCAAAACGTTCGTAGCCTAAAGCATAAAATATCTGATTTTATGACCAACGTGATATACCAGAAACCACCTCTGTTTGCTCTGACTGAAACATGGTTAACCTCATTCACCTATTCATCAGAACCATTCAAACTCTAGATATGTTATCACGTAGTTGTGTATCATTATGACATTTCTAGAGTTCGCACTTGAAGTGAAATAACACAAAACTGGGCTATATAAATACTTTGTTATTATAATAATAATACTTGGATGATTTGTATAGTGCCGTTTTTGTGAAAAATCACCTGAAGGGCGCTGTACAAATACTACTTGCTAGGGTTTATCTTATTATGTACATATACAGAAAACATACTAACCTGGTAGGGCACTCCAGATTACAGCGTTAAATTACAATGTTTTGAGCTGAGATGTTATGACTTTGCACGTACAGGACACATATATTAGAAAACATTGCACATTGCATGACATTGAAGTTACTGTTTAAATCCTATTTGTCATTGATATTATGTACATTAAAAGGTTATTGGCAAAAGAAGAGTAGGTATTTATTTGAAACATGATTTTATTCGAAATTTTTAATAATAATTGTAAACATTTACAAATATTTATAAATTTGTTTATTAGGTGACTGACCCATTCATGGACGAAGAGATGAGTTGTGAAATTTGCTCTGAATTCTATCAAGTCTTTAATCTTTATATTATTATTATTACATATTACATTATTATCATGTACCTACTCATTTGTAGTAATATATATTCTACGTATGTTGTAATCTCTCAAATATATTGGTGTACAACCGTTTTATTGAAACCATGAAAAATAAATAAATAAATTAATCAACAAATTGGTTTTCAGGGAATCCAATTGACATTCTTCTTCAATCAAATTGTGATTACACTACATGTTGTATCTAGAAAATACAAGAAGCCCAAAGCATAATATTACCTCGAAGAAAGCAATCACTTTGTGACTTGATCAATAGTTTGTTTTCGTTGTTTATTCCATTTTACTTTATTTATATAAATACATTATCGACCGGATTCGGTTGAACTCAACCTTCTTCAGGAATGTACACATATAAACAGTTTTTAATGAAATTTTATAAATTAAATAAAGTGTCTTAAAACATTTTTTTTCATGTAAATCATAATAATATGTATATTTTATTTTTGATATAGTCGGATTCATATCATATTCTATATTTTTCGAAAGTTTATTAGATTCTCGCAATTTTGTCTCCAGATAAAGAATTTAATTAAATCACTCCCTAATAATATATTATATAGACATTTTGATTTTTTGCCAAAAGAAAATTATGTAGAACGGGTATGAAAGTATACAGTAATTAATTCATTTTCAAATTTTTCTCAAAGCCCTTGTGCCCTTGTGCCCTTGATGAGATTTTTAACTGAAAACTGTTATATGTAAAGAATTTTTTTTTTAATCAAACACCTCTCTCAAAGTATCCTGCCTAGTGGTGGGCGAATCGGCTCGGTTTAGTGAGCCGGATCACTAAATCAGCTCTTTGTAGCGTACCCGTTCGGTGATCCGGCTCGTTTGAACGACGGGTCGCGTCCCCCCGCACCGTGCACTCACCCTCTCACCCTTGGCCCTCCTAAAGACATCCTTAAGACGCTCTTACACGATACTTTTTTCGTCTGGTTTTCATGTGGATTGTCTTTACAGAGAAGTGATTTAGTGATCCTCACTAAACCGAGCCGCTTCGCCCACCACTTCCTATCTACTCATATTTGAAGAAAACTGTAGTACAGGCAAATCATTATATAAAGATTATTAATTGTGTAGTGGTGTGCTGATCATCGTATGACTGTGGGGGGGAAGAGTGATTTGAGGGCGGGTATTCCAAACTAATTCGAACCAGTTTGAACCATAAATTTACACTAATACATTCATACATACGCTCTCAGAAATGATTTATCTATACTTATGCAATAGAATAATATTTAAAACAGCAATTTTAATTATTTAAAATTTTGTGTATTCTTACTAGCTGATGTGTACTCGGCCTTGGTCGGGATTATTTTTTTTTAAATATTAAGTTAAAAGAAATTAAATTAAGTTAAAAGAAATACACAATTATTTCACTTTCTTAACATAACTGCATACATATTATGAAGTTGTGAATTCTCGCTTTTAATTTGGGTGCCATAATTGATTTAACAGCAAAGTTATGGCTTTTGACGACTATTACTTCTCCAAACAAAGAAATAAAGAAAATTTCAAGTAAAGATCTTATTTCATTCCAAACATTTTTTTTTTTTAAATATGTCTAAATAATGAAGTTCTTAAATAGGTACCATCTATAGGCTAACCTCAATACAATGTGGAGGTTACAATGTTTTTCAAAATAATTTAAAAACGTTATAGAAACAGTTTTACATATTGTATTTAATTGAAACTACTCTTTGAACCTTTCCGGCACTAATAAGAATAAACTGTGCTATTTTCGGCGAAACCGATCAAGAAATTTTCGAGAAAATCAAAGACACACAGACAAACATTCGTTTTTAAATATTGAGATTTAGTGACATTACTTCCCTGGGGGGTTCTTAACGCAAATAAAATATAGCATTTACTAAGAAAATCTATTCGATGAGGCTCTGAAAGTAACTTTTCCTGTTCTGTTTACATAACATAGGCATTAGCAACCTTACGGCTACGTGATTACGTTATTAATATTAATCAAAGCATGCAACGTTAACTTTACGAAGTTAAGGAGGATAAAGTAAATACTGAGAAGTTAGATAAATTACAAATTAACACGAAGCAAACTATATTAAACATTATAAACCTAAGGGAAGTAATACTAAATATTAAATAAAGTTCATATTTTATGCAGATTTTAAATTACATCATTAGAAAAGTATTAGGAAAAATGGTTCTTCCAGTAAATAACACGTAAAGAAGCATGAACATGAACTAACAAATATATGAGTCGTGGAGTTGCAAAACCCGCTCTGGAAATTTCTTCCAGTTTGCATACATCCCAAATTAGTATTTAAAATAAATAAAAAAATTGTATAATATTAATATTTTTCGCTAAACATGAAAAAAATCACGCATAGTTGTGTATTCAATTTCATTGGAATAACTTATTGAAACTTTTAAACTTCATAATAATTGAAAATAATCTTAAAAAATCTTAGCAAACGATACATGGAACAGTAAAGACACAGAAAACAAAAAGGAAACGGTCGCAGCTGAGGTTCAAACCCAGGGCCTCTCAGTCTATTCAGGACGAGCGCCCTACCAACTAAGCTAATGTCACCTTATTGCTTTCCGTCGTTTTTTATCGATATCATATCTCATATTTAACAACTATTAATATAATCTTCAATTAATTCCAATATTCCTGAACAGGAGGTCCTAGATACAAAAGGTATTTAAGATTTTTTTTTAAATGTACTGCCATAAATGCAAGACGATTCTCAGATTTCAAATTTGGGTAGAATCTTGCAGTTATACAGAAGAATATCACCCAAAAAATACGGGAATTAATTCAAGATGATATTGATAGTTCTTAAAATTGAGATATGATGACGGAAAGCGATAAGATGGCAGTAGTTTAGTTGGTAGTGCCCTTGAGGTGATTTTCTCACAAAAACGGCGATATAGAAATAATCCATTTATAAGAGCGCTTGTCCTAGATAGACAGAAAGATCCTGAGTTCGAATCAAAGATGCGACCGTTACCTTTCTGTTTTCTCTGTCTTTTCTGCTTCATATTTCATTTGAGATTTATTAACGTTATTTTCAATGATTGAATATATTTTTTGGGATACTCAGCAAGAAAATGTATTCTATTTATATTCACGGTGTTCCAAGCTGTTTTCCTCGACTATCTACTGACTTCCAAAAAACCCATAGTGGATGTTGAAGCTCCACGCCTCACATACGAGTATACGACAAAACAAATTATGTTACAAGTGAGTGACTTTTGAGTGGGCTTTAATGATATTGGGTATACGGAATAATAGTACCCTCCTATACAATTCACAGAGCTTCGAACCTTAACATATTATTTACGTGACGTGACCTTGTCCCTGTTTGAAACTTTTATGGAAATTGAAAAGATACGCATTTGAAGGGTATGGAAAATATTGGTACATGATTGATTATTTAGAAATTGAGATAATGCCTGTAAAAAATATCTGGTAAGAAAATATAATAAATGAGTACTATAAAATCATCTAGCCAATAATTTTCGTTAATGCTTTTGTGGAACAATACGTCCCAATGTAGTGTAATAAGTGGTTGTTGCCCTTGACTTTTTGCTTTTGTAGTTTTGGTTTCTAAGTATCCGCCAAAGAAGCCGGCACTTCAAAATAATAACGTAAAACATAAAAAGTAAAAAAGTTGTACAATCAGAATAGTTTTGAAATAATTGGTATCAATATTAAATTGTTTTACGAGTTCTACTAGAGTAAAATTAATATTTTTTGTTTTTTTGTTTTTGTTTAAATTTAAGTATTAATTAAATCTTACTTAGTATTCTTATTAGTATGCTCTCCAAATATTTCAGTTTCTTATTATTGTGACAACTGTTTCGGCGATGAAAGCTATCTTCAAACTATCTTAGAACATAATTATAAAATAATAAATTAAAATACTTACAGAACTTAATATTGGCATCATTAAATGTGATTTTCTTTAAATAAATAAACGGTGTTCTACGAATTAAACATGCTAAATAAACTAAATGCAAGACTCGCAATTCTCGCTTAAGGGTCGGTCTTTAAAATTCAAGAAGACGCTGAATTGGTATTCTTCGTCATTTTTCCGGCTGGATGCAACACATCTCCCAAAGGCCATTTCGCAAGATTGATGATCGCCAGCCAACGCAAATAATAACACAATGCTCTTGTATGCTCAAATAGAACTATGGTGGCCGCTCGCCAAAGTAGCCAATGAAAACAAATCCTCTGGATTAAACACGATATAAACACTGCCATTATACGTTTATGCTCAAGTCATTTGTCAAAAAATGAAATCACCATTGGAGCGAGCACTTCTGGAGGGCATATGCTGTATTTTGCGTTGCAAGCTCCGGGATATAATATTTCGCGGGGAAATTAGTTCTCAGTTTTGGCAGCATAGCTTTTTTACAAAATTCTTCCAATTCGGGAAACACAGCGGAATAATAACAGCCGTAAATAAATGCAGAATTGCGAACCGTACCGCAAATTTTCGATTTGTTCATTTCCTGAACATATGCCCTAATGGACACTGACTTTTATTATGCCAGTTTTGTGACCATACCGCATTAAGCCAATGCATTTTTACGTGTGCTCCGACAACCTTTGTGGAATAAATTAATTTTGTTTCCGGCGGAGTTGCAATCTACGAGTTTTATATTTGCTTTGTAATTCATTTTGTATGAATAAAACAAGCCAACTTTACAGATTATACCCCTATTGTTATGTTTTAAATATATAAGCAAGTTATATGAATCCATGAAAAGCACGCAAAATCATAAAATCCTCAAATTAATTAAAATTTTCAAATATACATGTACGCAGCTTGGTTATCACGGATTAAGTTATTACCGAAATGGAATTAAATATCTGATATTTTAGGTTTAAAATATGAAAAAGTGCAAAAAATCCTTCTAGTTTTACTGGTTTCTTTATTTTGTTAGACAATAATATACATTATATTCTCATTTAATGTGGAGATACCATATTTATATGAAATGAAAGAAGACACATAACTGGAGGAAATGATTTTCACATATTTTTTTAAACTAATCGAATGTTGACAAAATACCATTGATGTAATTGATACAGAATCTGTGGTATCAGTTTATTGTATGACCTTTGTTTGACTGGTTAACCGATCTTCACCAAATCAAATAATATTGAGAACTGTATAAACAAACTGTCAAGAGGACGTAGATCTATAATAAAAAAGAATTCTACATGTTTCGTTGTTCAATGACAACACAAATCAATATGCAAAAATGTAACCATAAATGTCTTCGGGTAAGAAATCTTATTAACCGATTGTTTTCAGTGTGTTTTGGCTTGAAAAATACGACGAAAACAAATTTACAGAAAAAAGCCTTAAATAAAACTTTAAAGATTTTCAATATTTATTACAGTTTAATGCGCATTTAAAGTTATTTCATATATCAACACCGTATTACAAAACAATAAGCAAATAATCATCGATATATTAATTAAAGTTACTTTGTAACCACTTTATTAATATATACATATCAACATGCTTCAAAAGTGATGCTTTCCTCATCAGGAATATACAGAATACTAAAAAATAATAATGTCAACTATAGACAAATGATAAACATAGAACACAATAATGTAATAATAGGCAAATTATAAACATAAACAAAAATTTATTAAAGTAGGTAAGTGATTAATAAAAAATGTTGAAAAAAAAAATTTATAAAACATTGAATAACAAATTTATATTAGAAATTAAAAAAGAATTTTTTTTTTATTATTAATATTAGTATGAAAATAAATTCAATAGGTAGCTATTTTAAAAATACATTTGTTTATTAATAATATTTATTTGACTAATTAATTTATTAATAATGACGCCAAAAAGTGAATACCAATCTTTTTATCAAATTATAAATAGTCGTCGGAAAAAATATTAATTTAAACTTTGCAGGAAATACCTGGAAGCTGTTTAACATTTTCAAATAAACTGTATTAAATTCATTTATCCGAACATACTTAACTGAGGTTGACTGATTCGTTTAACCAGATCATTTAACGGGCAGTGCTGATTAAATAGTCGTATTTGGGTTATTGAAAATATTTATTTATTATAATTTCTTCAAACGATTAGTATTCACTTTGTGACGTCATTAATTAATTAAAAAATATAATTTGTTTACACCACTTTATAAATATACATAAACATCTACATGTTTCGACAGCTATGCTGTCACCATCAGGAATATATGAATACTCTAATATTTATTTATTAATTCAGTTCTTCGAGGATTGTACAACACACATTGATAATAATTAAATGTAATACGATTAAGTTTAAACGGCGTGAACCTATGTTTAACAGTTTTCGGATTATAGTACTACTAGTATATATTGGCGGATAAATTTGTTATGTTTTTCGTATGGACACAGATCACAGCCTCACAGTTAAGTCCGTATGTTGTAACCTCAACATAGAAAAAACATGTTATATTCCCTCTTCTCGAAGAGAAAGTACCAACAAATTTAATTAACATAACCGTTCACTCTAAAAAATGTATAAATGGTGTTACATGTAGCTTTTTTTATGAATACCACACAAGAGTCCCAACTACATCCAACCGTCTGGAACCAGTGAAACTATGGCATTCCCAATTGGGGAATGTTGGGAGGCTGAAGGTATTGGGGGGCGGAAGGAGAAGGGGCAGAGGAAGGTAGGGAAAATACCTGGCTATTCAGTACTGGTCACCAAACACGTCTAAAAGCCATTTCAAGCAACATTTCAATTCTGAATGGTGGTCTTTCACCAGGGCGATACTGAGAGTATCTTCCACTCTGGAACGTGCGCAAATATGCCATATATTATTTTTAAATTAATTAATTGTGAAACAGCACAAATAAATAAAATAAATTTAACTTGCGCACGCCGGGATTTGAACCCGCGACCTCCGGATTCGTAGTCGAGAGCCTTACACCTCGACCATGGAGGCCGTCAAAACTAATTCATAAATCTAACGTAAAATATCTTGGAATCATAATAGATAAAAATGTTAAATGGAAAGACATACACAACTTATTAAATATAAAACAATTAAAATGGTCTATTATGCATTAATTCGGTCCCTTTTGCAGTATGGCATTATTTGGTGGGGAGGGATCTATACAGCCATTAATTACCATTAAAAAATCATCATTAAAAAACCTAACAATTTCCCTATTCTAGAGATATTTCGTGAATTTAATGTACCATCTATTACAGAATCATATTAAAAAAAACGCCATATATCAAATTTACGAAGAATTTTTCATCAACAAAATTCTCTCCACTGATAGTATAAGCAAAAGATTCAAAACAAATGGCTTAATGGCCATCCCAATGATAAGAACGACCAAGGCACAACACCACTACTTGTATTTAGGTATAAGATGGTACAATGTATTATAATCCAAAAATAAAATGAATGTAACTGAAACATTGAAATACGAACAATTCAAAAACAAATTAACTCCCTGAACTAAGATAGTGATATATTATACCCTCAATTTACTATTTGGTTATATTTTAATTATTATTCTAAAATTGTTCTGTTGATTTACGTTTGTAGTTATGTAATAAGTATTTAATATTGTTTGTATTTTGAATTGTTTTTTTTATTATTTTATCATCAAGTATGAAAATACTCCTCATTAATTTATTAATTATTTTTGTGTTTAATTCGTAAAACTACATTTAATTATTTTTTAAATATAATGTAAATCAAATTCAATAATGTTATTATTAAGTTCTGCAAGTATTAGTTTTAGGCGTAATAATATCCCCCAAATCCATCCATATTTCCATCCATAATATCCCCCAAATAGATAATATATTAACAGATGTATGTAATAATTTTATTTTACCAATATCTTAGTCATCGAATTTTGAATTTTTTGAGTGTTACCTATATTTATCTTGCGCGAGTTTTCCCAGGAATTTAATTCCGTATTGGATAGTGGAGTCCGCTAGCAAAAAACATATTTTTTTAACGTATTTGTAGACAGGAAGTATTTGATTTTATAAATTCGCGCTGCATTAAATAAGGAACTTGTACGACTTTACTTTAAAAAAAACAACATCATCCCTGGTAGCTGGAATAGCGGTATTGTGTAGAACTGTTTGATACCACGTAACCAGACCTCTTTGTATGTTTCTAGTTGTCTCTGTTAATTACCGCATGCAATGGTTAGAATCTGAACTCTCTGGCATTCAATTTCCAAAACCAACCTCCCCAGTTAACCAACCTGCTAGTTTGTAAACCTGTCATTCTTCATATCAAAATACCTCTGATTAATGATATACTATACAAAAATAAATGTTACTGGCAGTGATATTCTTATTAATTGTTTTAGTGTTTAATTCGTAGAACAACATTTTTTTTTAAATTTTATGTAAATCAAATTTAATTCTGTTATTATTAAGCTCTGCAAGTATTTTTAGTTGTTTATTATTGTGACAACTGTTTTGGCGTTTAAACAGCTGTCACAATAATCAAAAAAACTAAAAATACTTGCAGAACTTAATATAAAAATAATAAAAAAAGTGATATTCTTGTTGTATATTGATTCGACAAAGGACTGAATAATAATTAATTATTAATAAGCGCATAATAAACAGACGATAAAGAGATCTGAATATTGCAATGGTGATTAAAGAGCAATGTAACGAACAAGATTAAGAAAAGGACGTTAAGATGGTTTTTACGTGTAGAATGGAAAGTCCAAGAAACGAGTTTCAGGAGCACATTTGTCACGAAAGTAGATAGAAGAAGATCGGATACGCTCCAAGAAATGACACTATAAAGGGAATGAAACACTTAATTAGGATAATTTCAAGGCTCTTAATAACGGAACAGTACAATTAGTGCAGATAGCACAATATGTTCAGAACTGTGCTAATGTACGACATGTATAATATGAATGAAGTAATATGAGGCAAAACATAACCATGCCACGTTCGATCTACTGTGGACAAAAGCGTTGAAATGTTGTATTAGAAGTTTGGGATGTTTTTAGCCAATAGAATTTTTAATTTCAGGATCTGCACAGTGTGGACCTCGACGAATTCAAATACGGCGGTACCAACATCACGGCGTTCAGACTCCTGGATCCAGACAAGCCGGACATACAAAGGGCCGTCAAAGATTGGGTATACGGGGAAGCACGGTTGGGAAGAAAGCTGCAGTTAGGACCTACTTCCGCCAAGGTAAAAATAATAATTCCTTTTCATTAACACTTTTAACAGTGGCAATTTGACCAAAGATTTATTGTGTAGTTTTTTGCACTAAGTAAAACTTCTTTTGAAAACAGAGTTAGTTGGGAAGTTCCAGCTGTGAAATAAAGTTAAAAAAAAACATTCAAAGTTTATTTCTGAAAATAACCAAACTCTTGACGAGTCTCGAATTTTTTTTAGGTGAAAATGTAAATACTGAGATTCATAATTCCACATTCGGAAAAGATTTTTGCAGATAGTGATACCTAAATTATTTTTCTTCCACAATTTTGATACATTTTGTCCGAGGCCTCGAATTATCACGATAATACTATGCTACTAATTTACATAAAGAGACACTTACATTTCTATTACAAACAAGAAGAAATCATTCTCATCTCCCAGTTGTCGTAATATCTGTTCTGTTGTTGTTCTGTTTCATAAACCTTGTCGTATTTGGACAATAAATAAGAAATTATAGATGTTTTTATTTGTTATTAACTTGAATGAGTTACAAATTTTTGTTTCATATTGATAAAATGTTATAATGCCATAAAGTACTGAGAAGAATATTGACTCTTCCACCGAATTTAGACAAAAAATATCCTGGCTTTAAAATACACTTCGAATTTTAGATGACCAAGTTATTAAAATCAGAACCCTATGACTTATAGTTTGCCATGGGTTATCAAAGACATTTATAGACGCTTTCAAATACACGATACGCACAAACATCATGCTCAATTAAACTCACGACGTACGTCAACACAAAACAAGAAACCACAAAAAATTACGCATTTTAAAATTGGACACAATAAAAAATATTTACTAAAATCATTGAAATATGTATGATATAATCAATTTACCTAACGAGATTAAATATTCAAAATAATATGAAAGGTCTCAAAGTATCAAACTTAAAAACTATTCATTGAAATAATAGCTTAATAATAATAATAACAAAGCATTTACAATGCACAGTTTTGTGTTATTTCACTTCAAGTGCGCTTTGCAATAACAAACTTTAAAATAATTACTATCGATCTCCATTCAATGCTTCTTTCATATTCGATTTATACATTCTTAACGTATTAGATACATTCTTGGTTATTCCTAATATTACTTCAACAGTAATCCTTAGGTACATATTCATCTAATAAAATTACAAAATACTCGTATTATACTGTATATACACAGCTATACAAAAATAACACATTCACAATAATAGTGCAAAAATAGCAACATTTTAAGACAGGACTCGGGTTATGTTCAGCAATAACTGACTACATAAAAAAATAAATACGGCGGAAACCGAAACCAAACAACTACCGGAGGCTTGAGAAAATGGCTTTTTACAATAAATTGAAGAGAAGTTAAAATTATCGACAGTAGGATTTTTTAAATAATTTTCTTTTTGAAGCCCATTTAAAATCACTAAATTTCTGGGTATAAGTAAGACCTGGGGGAAGTTTATTCCAAATAAGCGGGGCATATACACGAATAGAGCTATCATAGGAGATGGCTCGAGTTGACCTTGAAAATTCAATTAGACGATTAGTAGCATCTAGATCTGCTGACTTCAGAATAAGCTGTGTATCGACTGCCTGTGTAAGTCCTGTCGGATACATTTTATAGGCTGGCGCTATTGCCTACAATGCTTTGGAGGTCAGTAAGCAGATCTTGAACTCTATTATTTCAGGGCATCGAAGCTAATGAAGGTGATCCCTTAGAAGTGGGGTTATATGGCAATATTAAGATTTACCAAATACCATTCTCACCGCAGTATTGAAGACGGACTGGATTCTATTGAAATGTTTACCTTACCTTAATCATTTACTTCACTTTACCTTACGTTTACTTTACCTTACCCATTAATACCGGGATGTATTTTTGTAATGTTAATATTTATGTAATACATGTTACACTGATATTACGACGTGCCTTTACAGTAAGTGTACATCGTGAAACTATATGTTGCAGAAAAACTGTACTGCATGATGATCTCACGGTGAGCTCTTGGCAAAACAAACCAATAAAAATGTGTTTCATTTCTACATACAGATTTCGATAAACTATAACGATCTACTTACTTGGTACTTATTTGGAGATCTTATAAGCTTCTATCTCTTATAATGTAATATTCATTTCGAGCTCTGAGTTAAATTTGTAATAAAATAGGGGTTGTTCCGCTTAGGAGCGTCTGCATAAAAAAATAAAAATCTCATAGTATATCATTGTCAGGTGCTCTGAGAGAAAAGTTGATAACACTGGTAATTAAATCAGGTTTAATGTCACTGCGCAGGAAAATAATGCTATTATAATGAACCGTGAAAAGAAGCCAAGTTCAAAACGTAAATATTAAACGAAAGAAACAAAAAAAGTTTAAGAAAAGCTCTTTCAGATGTGAATGTGAAACACAACCACTTACATATTGCTTAAAAATGTATTTTTTTATATATATACTTTATACTTTTATAATGTGTGTATAAATCATAAAAAAATCTTTTTTTTGTACAAATAATATAATCAAATTTATTGTGATTTTTTAAAGCTTTTAACAATTTCGCCATCACTATGACTTTGTTTATTTTATGGCCAATTCCGTAATACCGTAATATATGCTTTTTATCAAAATTCTGCAATCACATTGTTTAATACTTGTTTTTCAATCTCTTTGCACCTCCTACTCGCCTGGCTACCGATTTGAAAACGAAGGAGAATATGACATTCATAAAGGTAAGTTTAATTTTAGTTTTGAATACTGCTAGTCTTGTACCAGTTTTTTTTTTAAATAAATACAAGGAACCACAAATACACCACATTTGGATAAAAAAAACTTCTTTGTGGTACTAAACTCTACAACGAAATCCCACTCTCCTTTAAAAATCACAACAATCACAATAAATTTAAAAATCAAATAATACATAGGGAGATCTGAAATATAAAATATATTTACACAAAATTCAGATTAACACTGAATCCACTCAACTTCACTTAAAACAATTTAAAACTTACAATTATTTTTTTTTCAACAATCACATCAATTTAATAAAATACAATTTGATATTTATTAAATGAAATCCTCAGCACGGGAAATCCCAGTGAGCATATCATTATTTGTTGTTTTGTCATAAAAAAAGAAGATAATAAAATATTATTATTATTATTATTGATTCCGTATTTTTGAATCTTAAAGTAACAAATCTTTTTATTAATATACATAATAATTATTTCAAGAAAACTTATAAACATAGGTGTATTTTTTTATTATTATCAACGTTATTAAATATTTACAATATTTTAATAATAAAATTATTTCTCTGCAATGTATCTAATGACGAAAAAATATTCTAATCAAAATGCACGATGCAACGTATTACCGGAAAAAATGGATAACCTTATCGTTTCTGTATGGGTGTAATCTTTTTTTCCCCATATGTGAAGTAAATTAATTTTGCTTTAATTTTTTTTATTGGCTCTATTTTCAACTCGTAAATGAAAATGTAAATAAGACATTTTCAATTTTTTAGCTTTTACATAATTACTAACTTATATGTACCCGGCCTTGCACGGGGTTATCAATGGTTTGAAGTAAAGTTTTGAGGTTGTGAACTCCAGTAAACTGGGTGTAAATTTAAGGTGAAAATACAGAGCATTAAAAAATACAAACTTGGTAGTCTGCTAACGCAGGAAATACTAGAAACGGTTTATTTATATATTCTGCACGCTTGGTTGGGAAAATATATATGGTTTACAAAGATGAAAGTTCCAAAACAATCAGCTTTTTGTTCCATGTGATATACGTACTAGAATTTAAGGTATAACGCTCGAAAACACCTTTGCTGATTTTCAAACTGCACGTATTTTCCGATATATGTATGATATACAATTTAATAGATTGCAGTTAAAGATTTTGGTCAATATTTTTTTCATTATTTCGTCGTTATTTATAATTCGCTGTATTGCTTGGGTTAGCAACTTGCAAAATGACGTTGAGCGCCTTATTTGGGTGCTGTTCCTTAATAATTTTTAATAAATTTATGTTTTACCATAAAAATTTATTACATACAGATATTATTAAAAAAATAATGATGCAAGACAGGTTTATAATTATTTGGAGTCCCCTACCCCTATCCACACATTTACCCCTACAGTTACCTCTATCCCTTTCCCCCCACCCTTCTTTCAATATCCTAATCAGCCTTTAAATCTCTTGTAAACACATTTCCTAAATACACAAACTCACCCACTTGTTCCAAGTATTCATAAGTTTTCTGTTAAATAAAATTATACTATAAACGCATTGTTCAGAACTTATAACAAAAAAAAAGAACATCGGAGACAATGTTCGCACTTGAAACCCTGAGCACGTTATTTGATTTTTTTGTCAAGTCGTGTGATGTTCCATTTTTGTTCCCACTACGTTTTGTTCCTGTTTTGTTAATGCAAATTTTTACATTTTGCGACCTCTGGTGACCTCGGAGATTAAATTGGACTATACCACGTTGTTTCTTTTAAAAAACTACATTATATTATGTTAAATTCGTTCTCATAACCCATTCCAGCACTCAACCCGTTTTAAAAATAATATTATCATGGGTTAAGAATATACTTGTATCATGATACGTTAAGCGGTTTGTATTACTTTTCATAAAATAAATCTATTTAAATGACTTTCAGAATACACATAGGTTTACTTGGAGTAAAATGTGACATGTGGGTATCTCATTTCCAAGTGTTTTGAAAGCACACCAATCTCAATTATAATCTTCACGAAATATTATCTAACGTGTAACTTTCCTGTCAAGCAAATTTAGTAATTTTTAGCTAAAATATATGCTTTTGGTAAGGTCATTATTTATAATTATTTTTTAAAAGTTGAAAATGCAACAAAAACTTTTATAAACATGGATTTGTAGCCGTCATTATGTCCAATCACTCCTATATAATTCCAAAAAATTAATTAAATTTCTAAAAATCTTCCTTAAAATAACATTCAATAAAAATGGCCACAATAAAATATATTTGTAGTTTTTCTCAAAAAAATAACATACGAAATTTGTGCACTAACGATCTGATAAATGGAGATTAGGGCAAGAAAGAGACGATTACCATTATGATGAATTTGAACATGCCATAAACATATTTGTATTTTTGAAACTGTTAATAACGAAGTAAAAAAAAAAAAAAACCCAAGGTGATTAGAATACTAGAATTACTAAAACGACCTAATAACAAATGTAATTAAGTATAATTGATTTAAACCCTTGTAGTCCAGCCCTCTCCCCCTCCCCCATATGTTGTGTATAAAAACCATAGATTTAGAATAATTTGTACCAGTCTGAAGATGGCCCTAACGAGCTGAAACCCGGTTACGGTCAAATAAAAATTAAAGTGGAAAAAAGTTTTATATTTGTTTTATTATAATATACTACAATGCCATAAACATTTTTTCATAAAAAAAGCGAAGGAAATACTGTGAAATCGTTTATATTTTCAAAATTATTAATTGTATTATTGACTAACCTTTCTTGTTGCAACTCATCCAGTTCAACATTCCTTGCCGTAGATTCATATAAAATTATTTGCGTTTCCTCAATCAATACTCTGCTAATAAATTATAGGTACCATTCTCCACTGTCCAAAATGTAGAGACTTGTCAACTCAAGCCAGGGACTTGAAATTTTGATATCAGTCTAAATGACTTTTGTCGGGCTTTACGAAAATAAACTTCGAAGAATATCTAATACTATTTCAAAAATCATGGACTCTTTCAAAACCTTTTCGGGCTGTAACTTGAATGTTCTATCAGCTGCATATTTTTGTCCTATTTCGTCGATGCTTCATTATCGTATTATATATGTTTTTTTGTTGCTCTTGTTTATCTCATTTCGTATTGTGTGTTTGTGTAATTGAGCAGTGATCCGTTAATATAAAAATAAAATATACTAACGCAAGATTATGTCCTTAAAACGCAGACCGAGACGGCCCTGATGTACGATGCAGTTCATCTATTCGCCAAGGCCCTGCATGATCTGGACACCTCCCAGCAGATCGACGTCAAGCCTCTGTCTTGTGATGCTGAGGATACATGGCCCCATGGATACAGCTTGATTAACTACATGAAGATTGTAAGTAAACAAGAATATTCATATAAATACCGACCAATCTAGGTACGACAGTTGGTTATCGGTCCTGGGGTATGGTTACTATCTAAAGTTTAATTCTACCGATTTGCTTCTATGCATACTCGTAACAAACTACCTATGATATGGGTTTACCAACTTACCAAACGTGTATATTTTTTGAGACGAGTGTTTGATATAGGTGTCCTTATGAAAGCGATCTATAAAAATACTGTGTGGAAGAAAATAAGATTGAAACAGGATACAATTACCTTGTGGATAGGAGAGAAGCCTTGAAAAACAGATCCCGTTGAGAACATTTCTGGAAAGGGGCTAATCCCACCGTAGACATGGAACGTAGCGCCCGCCGCGCCAAGTCACGGTGATGATCATTATTCTTTGCATCATCTTAATCCTTGCAATTACATATCTAATTTATTTAATTTTTATTTATCTATTATTTTTACTACAAAACAAAGATATAATAATAAAAAAGAGTAGCCATGCAAAGCTGCCATATGCATCTTGTAGGTTCTACTATTTAACAAAAAACAATCAACATGTTTTGAAGGAATTGAAATGCTTGAATTTTTTACCATGTTTTCCACTATTTATTCCCTCGATTATCAAATTCTTAAATGTTGTACATCAAATTCAAATAAAATACTTGGTTATGATATTATTCATAGAATAGTTAATTTTTTTTTAATTTTTAATTTTTCTGTTGGTGAATAATTGAAAGCACCGGTAAATAAAAAATACATATTAATTGAAAACACTGTTAAAACACTTCTCATTAAGATATTGGGAAAAACAAACATGTAGAGAGTTATCCGACAAAAAAATGGGGCTGTTTACATAAAACAATTCCACACTCCAGAGATAATCAGAATCGATGTTATTTAATTTAATGTTTTTTTAATGAAACCACAAAATATATAACAGTTTTAGCTCATGATATTAGCGAACCATGAATGCGTTAATAATATTACCCTATAAAGCATTAAATTAACTCTAAAGAAGCAACAGCGATAAAATGTCTCCCGGAAATGTAAGAATATAAGACAAATTCTCACTATTACGTACAAGACCCTTAGGCAATACCCTCGGAATATCCCTGTAAAGGATGTGATTTTCTTTTGAAGCTTTTGCTTCCCTTTTCTTGGAGCTTTCCTTTACCCCGCGGTAATATCCAATTCGGGACTAGCAGGGATGTGCTTTGGTAATCGAATGCTGAGCTTTTTAGAGGCTTTCCTGCTCTACGGGGAGCTTTATACTGTATAGAGACCTAAGTGCCTACTTCAGCCTGTCTAGTCACATTTTTCTTTGTATCGGAGAGGTCCCGAATCACCAGACTATCGAATCATCTAGACTCTAGGCTTTCAGGAGCTTCTCGGCTAAGTGCAACTGCATCTTTCTTAGAGAACCATTATAAATCCCAATTTTAGATTTTAGAAAGGAAATATTCATTTATATTTCTTTCTTCCAAAATTTCGGAAAACTCTGAAACTCTACAATATTCTATTTATAATTAGGTATTTTTAACTGCCCTTTGAAAACTCAAGTCATAGATGGGGTGAATACCTTAATCACTCTCTACCCTCCCCGTGGATTGTGGTATCACTATCATAATATAATATAAATTTTCCCGATTTTCTTATTATTCATTGCATATTGCCTTCTTTTCATATTGTGTGTATTAGTATGTTAATGACAAATGCAAGTTCATTGTCGTTGATATATTGTATTACTTTATCTCTACTTTCGGTTTTTTCTAACTTTAATTTTTTATTTTTTTTTTCAAAATTTTTCTTGCATAATTACATTTTGAAACAGTTTGAAAATACAAGAAAAAAATGTTAAAAATTAAATTTATAAACCAAAAAATCCCACAAAAGCAAAGCCTGTGTGTGGTCATTATAATAGTTTTTTTATCATATTTCTATGGCTTATGTGAAAGTTTTCATTTTAAACAAAAAATAAGCTAATCGTTTTCTTAAAAGCAATAAGTGCTAGCGAAAATAAAAAAAGATAAAATATGACAAAGTAATAATAAGAAGCAAACAAAAAAACATTTCATTAGTTTTGACAGTAAACAGAATTTACTGTTATCACATATACGTACATAAGTATAAGATTTAATGGGCGTTTTAAAATCACACAAAAGTACGATACTAATGTTTTGAAAGTAGGTTTTATAAAAATGTATATGTATTGGTGTATTAAAAAATGATAACAAAAAATAAGGCATTGAACACATTGTTGGTACCAGCAACAGGTGAAAAATTGAGTTGTATTTTATAAGTCTAACAATAAAATTTAAACAAAAGAGAACAAGCTAGAATTCTGCCTAAAGGAAAATACAATAGATGACTGTTAAGACTTATAAGAAAAAAATATCTATTTCAGTGTTTTTTATACAAGATTTAATATATTTTTTGAGTTAATGGTTAAATAGATTAAAATGCGTTTTGATTTTTAAAAAAATAAATTAAATTATTTTTTTCAAAATGTTGCGTACATATTGTAATAATGTCCCGATAAACTGATTGATATCAGTTTGTCAATGGGTTCGTAGTAACGATCTATATACATTTAAGAACATGTACAGCGCCCTTGAGGTGATTTTTCACAAAAACAGCGCTATAAAAATCATCCGATTATTATTATTATTATTAAGAAGGTACATCACATATTACATAAACATAATTCTTTTTTAAATGAAAAAAACAATATCTACACAAAAAAACTTACGTACACATTTTTTTTTCACAAATAATAAATTTTATCACTCCTGTAATGCATGTTATTTTCTTTCATATTAACTATAGAGAAAATCGTTTGACCACGAAATCATTTGCACTGATTTGTAAAGCAAAAATAATGTTAATTTGTCTGACATTTTAATTTCTTTTATATTTGTCGGTTTTGAGATACGAATACAGGATCTTCCATTGCAAGAATTGCTAACTTGAGACAGAAACTGGCATCCAGTGAGGCTGAAAATTTTTTCTTCTCGGATTTATTTTAGTAAACTTACTTTTCTGAGTGAAGGATTCTCTATGATTGTACGCTAAATCTGGATTGTAAATATTTAATATCAAATTTAATACAGCAAGTAATAATTGATTGTTAATGAAATATCGAAGGGTAAATGAAACAAAATTAAAGAACGCCAAACATTTAAAAATGAGAACTCTTTGAGTTGCGGAGACTTTTGTAGGCGTTAATTTAAAATGAAATTATTAAAGCGTTACTTCGGGGTTAAGTTCGTTGGGCTTTTGCTTATTTGCCCTCGCAGCAAACATTTTTATTTAGTCCGGAAAATCTTTTCTATTCGATGGCACTTTGCGATCTTACACCCTCAACATTTTGATGAATTCGTACGAAAACAATGTAATAATATTAGAATGCCTCAATGAGATTTGAATTTGGTCGTGCGTACTTTAGAATAAATAAATTCGTAAGGCAGAAATTTTCGTTTTTGTCGCTAACAGTAAGACGGTGGAAAACGTCGGTTCGAATTTTCCAAATATTCCAGATTTCTGCGGAACTCATAGTACGTTGATTTAAAAATAAAATTTGTTTCATTAAAGAGCAAATAGCAATCATTCGCCCACGATTTTATTCTGTTCGAATAATAAATGTGATTTGATCCTTTGATAAGAAAATTAGAGACGTAAAAAAAATGTTATTAAAAAGAGAGCACATAGCTCTACTTGAAATGTGCTCATGAAAAGGACATTTTTTCTATTATAATCACAATTTATAGGCATTTGAGATTTTTTTCTCAAGTAATAAGATTCATCGACGTCTTTCATCGTTTTCCCTATTTTCAAAAAATCAGTTGGTGTTTAATAAAAGTCGTATGGTTTATGAAACAAATAAAACAGACGCATTATTTTGATAACTGTAAAGTGATTTTAATAATTAATATTTCTATTTTTGACGCTGACAATTAGTGGTTGAATTCCATTATACTGATTTATTAATACGATTTCTAAACGATATTTTTGTGTACCTAACTTTATTATCCAAACTTAAAATTACGTCAACTGCGTGCCACCACAGTGTATGTAGTCTTCTTGGACTCTGCATCACGATATTTGATAAAATTAGTTTTGTAATCTTTATATATAAAAATGAATGTTCGTGATGTGTTCTCGAAAATTGCTTGACCGGTTTCACTGAAAACAGCATAGTTTGATCTTATTAGTGTCGAAAATAGTTTAGAGAATAGTTTGAATGAAATTCATTATGTAAAACTGTTGCTATAACGTTTTAAAATTAGTATGAAAAACATTAAACCTGCCATGTTGTATTGGGGTTAGCCTATAGATATTCTACTCTGGTTAGCCAGAGATTACATATTCAAAAGAAGAAGGTTTGCTTGGGTAGAATATTATCAAAATAAAAAAAAAACAAGTAGGTACCTACTTAAGATCTTTATTATTTATACAGATTGAAAAAAAATGTTTATAATGTAATAAATTTTAAAAAATGAATGTTTCTTTGTTTGGAGGTAAGAATAGTCGTCACGATTTATTACTTTCGCTGTCAAATCAATTGTCACCTAAACGATAAGCAAGAATTCTCAACTTCATAACTTTATTCCAAAAAAAATCTCGATCAAACCCGGGTACACATCATCTATTATTATATTAAAAATCTTCAAGAAATTACACGAATATTTGGTTTTAGCCTATTAATGCATTTTTATAATAATATGAGTAAATTTCTATAGCGCAGTTTTGTGAAGGTTCACCTCAAGTGCGCCAAAACTTACATGTTCATAAAACAAAATTCGTAACCAAGACAAAATTAATATATAAATTTGTTCGATATATATACCCATCAACTAAGAAAATAACAACATTTAACCCAACATAACCTAACATAACATAACCTAACCTAACCTAACCCAACAATTGAGAAAACAGTAAGTTATCCTTTACGTGTTTTTTTTTTAATATACTTATTTTTTTGGCTATAAACATGCGTGTTCTGAGAAACAATATACTAATACAGAATTAATTGCTGATTTAAGAAAAATGCTGCAGAGTTTTTATCGTCATGATAATTCAGTGAATTATAAATATTTTCAGATGATTGTATTCTCAGAATCCGGGTAAAATACTGTATCGTGTATGTCTACAGGATGGGGATAGCCGCGAGCAAATGTTTGTTATTTAGTTAAGGCCCGAATTACTTCATGGACATATCCGGTAATTCGAACACTTGTAAAGTTGATATCCACCACAATGTATGTACTTGTGTGAAGAAAACATCAACAAAGACTAGGTTCTACGCTTCAATTTAATTTGTTTGGCGGTGTTGATGGATATTTTGAACAGTATTTTCCACTTTAAATTGAATAATAAATGAGGATGTTTCCCTGGGTATTCTTTAAATAGTTATTAACGTGATAAAGTTTTTTTTCATTATTTCATAATGATAAAAATTTTACGTTCTAGTTAGTAAATATGGTTTTCTACCATAAAAAATACATTTTTCCCTTGTATTATGCAATAATATTTGTAGTCTTTTCAAAATCCTCTAACGTCCTATTTTATTTTTCGAAGCTCTTACGTAATATAAAGATATTTTTTTCAATGTGAAGTGATGTTTTGGCCCGATTTTAAATTTGTTTCCTATGGTCATTTAATTGGCAGCCTTTCAAAATCCAGGAGCTTGAAGCTTTTCGGTTCCATCATTGCCTATTCTATATAACTCTACCACCTTATAAAAGCCTCCTTGCTTACTGAAGATTTGAATTCTGATTTTTTTTTTAAAACGCTATGAAGATTTGTTTTTCAGAAATTCTTGTCTGGGGAAAACTTTCGTAATAGCTTCCACTGTTAGCAATTTTCAGTCTCAAAATCTCAAGAATGTCTGGCGTCTGGACAACGGAGTGTTAAATGGAAAGTCATGAAAATAAAGTGGTCATTTGCGGTTAGATGCCCATTTGGTTCTTCGTGATTCTTGTGATTTATCTGCGTCTGGGACCTTTGAAGGTCTGGACACTAGAAATATGGTTTCATGAAAAACAAAAAATGTATAACTTCAGAGTCAGACATGAAACTTTTTTTGAGGGATAATCGATTTTCTGATTACATTTCAAAATAATAACATTAGGACTTTGGCTTAATATGAAGTTTTGTTTAAAATTATATTTTACGCTCGTTAAAGCTGGGTTGGTGAAAGTAATACAGTCGATTTTATACTGAGGGACACGATACATGAAGAGCACCTCAAAAAACACATTTTTAATCGAGTTTATATCTAATTGACATTGGTGTAGTTTCAGCAACTTTTACTAATCACGATAAAATTCATTTCAATTAATAATAAATCGTAATGTCTAAACCAGTGAACATGGGATGTGGCGTCAGACAACGAGAAAGTGTATCACAGATCCTATTTAACGTTTAAATGGACAATTTAAGTGAAAAATTCACCCAGCAAATGAAGATATCATATCGGATATAAGTGCATCGATAATATTACGTACGTAGATGACATGGTAATTCTATCGCCAAGCATAAAAGCCACGAGGAAACTGAATATCTGAAAAATATGCCGCCAAACAGAATATGGTCTTTATATAACCCAAGTAAATTTGTATTCTTACCGTTCAAGACGGGCGCAGGACTTTCAAAAATATTACCAGTCCATCCTTAATAAAATAAAAACATCAGAAAAATCCGAGGTCAGCTCCTTAAGACACATCATAATAGCGGAGCTCAAAGATGATGCAGATATTGAACGACAGAGAAGATCACTACTACCACAAGCAAACATGATTTGTCTAAGATTCGTCAAGTGCAGCCCAGAAGCAAAAAGGCAACTTTTCAATCCGTACTTCACCAGCCAGTATACCTCGGAGTTGTGGACCAACTTTAATAAAGAAACGTTTAAAATAATAGAAGCGCAATATAATAACTCGTACAAATGTTTACAGAAGGGCGCATTCTCGGATTCCAAGCCCTAATCAAAAAATGGGTCGCCAAGTACAGAACGCGACTACCCAAGAGCGAAAACACCCCTGTGATGACAGCATTGGATTTCCTGTAGGGTCCCATTTACAATCGATCTAGCCAATTTCTGAATCCAAATTTTTTATTTTTTTTTATTTTCATATCGTATCTTTTTATATTTTTCCCTTACAATTTTTTTTAATATTTTATTATCTTTTGATATACTCGTACATATCATATTATATGGAACTGGTGGAATTGCACCACCCTCCCCGAAATCTAATCACATAAAAAAAATTATTCCATTAACTAATCTATTCTCTTATATATTTTTTTCTTATATTATCACGCTGAAGTAAAAACTTCAAAAACAAATTATACAGCTTTTCGAGAATCTACATTCTCATATTCACATTTTCCTGTTGTACATAATTTATTTTTTGACTTTATTATAGTTTTGGATTGGGTACAGTATGTGCATTTGCTGAAAGCACTCGTCTTGCATCAAGAGTTTCACCTTCTCTTGACACCTCCAGTAGCCGGGCGCTTTGATATACTTAACTAAGCCTGTATCGGGTGACTGGGAGAAGCTTCATGGTGTGACAATATGACCCCAGATATCTGAGCCACCTTCTAATTAAAGTGAAACGCTGGCCCTATAAATGATTCCGGGAATCGTCGGTCCCCTCAACTCAACTATCGGTGTATAAATTATTATATCGTGACAAACAATAATATGGCGTTGCTTCCGTTTGACTTATTTTCAATTTTGTAGTTGTCCTTTGAAAATTAATTGAGCGAACTGCTGATATTAAAAATACTAATGTTTATGTAGTCAACAATTTATAAAATGTATTTTGCTGTATACTTAAAATAATTATAGATGTTAACAAATTATTATAAGCAATAATTATTAACCTGAAAAATCATACAAATTGAATAATCTTCCGAGAAAAAATACCTGCTGCCGACGGGACACGAACAAAAGGTCGCGGGTTCGTGTCCCGTCGGCAGCATGTATTTTTTCTCGGAAGATTATTCAATTTGTATGATTTTTCAGGTTAATAATTATTGCTTATAATAATTTGTTACCATATTTGTGCTATGCATAAAAAATCTTGTCTTATAAAAACATTAGTTTATCATTTAAAATAATGATAAATGTGTATAGTTATATCAATTCAGCCATCAGGCTATCTCTGTGCGGGGTGGGTATAGAAAATTTATTAACAAAAAATTGTATCACTTGCTAAAATTCTAAAGAAATCACGCGCTCCTCATGCAGGTTATTTCCCGCTTAACATCCGACGCATGTATTGATTTACGCAAAAAAGTAACCAAAACGCGTGTTTTGTTTTGATTTGTATAGCTCAGGCATAAATATTGAAATGTTTTACGGTCGTATTCTAAAAAAAATAATTTGCCACAATGAACAATACGACAATATCGTAAAAAGGGTTCGTGAGTAGGAGATTTTCCGCTTTAAACATTTTTTTAGGTGTGATACTTTATTTTTTCTAGGCTTATAAAAAGACATCAAAAATTAGATGGCCAAGGTGTGTTCTACTTACATTATTTAATTAAATGATCTATGATGTTTTTGGGCCATCAAATTCTCAAAGCGAAAATACATAATTTTGAATTACTTCCCATTGCCTTAAACACGATTTTATATCGTGTTTTATAATTCTTTAGATAAAACTTCACCCGTTGTTCCAACTCTCGGAATGATCTTTCAAACCTCCAATAGAAAAGGCATTCTGAAATTTAAAAATAGTATTATTTATAACCTGTTACATAACTATCAGTGATTCCCGAAATGGGCAATATCGCCCCGCATTGGGCGATTTATTTTTTTTAATTTTGTAAAATGAAGTGTATTCAAAAACATTTCACAAACATATCAAATCATTTTTATTATTTTATTTTTTTTAAGAAACACAAATATTACCTGGTTACGAATAACCTAACAATATTTAAAAAATCTCCTTTTACCATCACAATAAGAGGAAGATGTTGCGTAATGGAAGACTTAGCCAGCCGAAGAATTAAACTCACGAAGCCTGTGTGAGACCCAAACGAGATGCCAACTCACCAACCCGATAATCATTATATTATATCAATAACATATCACAAAAATCATATTGTATATTAGGTATGTCAATAACACCACAGCCACAGCCTCGTGTTAGACAAAATATTTTAGGCGTTTTGAAAAAGTGTATTTTAAGTGATGAAAGAAGAACTACTTTATGTCGCGATCATGAGTTAAAACATAGAAGGTAATTTAGGGGGCGATTTTTATATGATTTTGGGCTATGGGAATGCTTTCTGCACTTACTTTATTATAAACACTCTGGATAATTCAGAACTTTTTTGTTGAAAATTCCAAAAGATTTAATGACATTTTTCCGAACGATAAGAATTAACAGCATCATTTATTGGTTTCTTCTTGGGCCGAGAAAAATTTCCGCCTACGGTGCTTTCTATGTGCGCGCTAAGTTGATGAGTACGCGACGATATTTGGATTATACATATGCGTGTGGGCCTTCCTCCACATTGAAGAAAAATGTACTTGAAAAGTGGGCAACGAGCCCAAAAAGGTTGGGAATCACTGTTTTAAAATTTTGCTACGACATCAAATATCAGAAAGATCGCCTTGCTCTCATCCCCCGCCGTATCGGTAAGTAATTTAAACTCCTCAAATATGAAAACGTCAGCAGATATTATTATGTAATATTTGACAGGGTAGCATACTCATCCGAGTATTACTATATTCCAGTAATCCACGTTGATCTGTTTCTGAAACGATGATTCTGGAAGAAACTTCTGCAATTCGTATTTTATCTGGTGTGGACGTCAACTTATACTTACACCCACTGAAGATTTCTGTAGAAATAAGTTTTGTCATGGGCGTGTTCGTGTGCGTAAAGTAAGATCGTTTTTACATCATTTCAGCTGAATTTCAAATATCGATTTTATTTTTGAGGAGGTATGACGCTTTAGTTTAATCCAGTCCCACTTAAATTCTCTAATATAATGGAGGGAAATACGTACATCAAATACTTAAATGATTTCTAAATGTAGAGGAAAATATGGTGCATTTTAGCCTGACATGTTTAATGTTTGGACCGGCCTACGTAGAAATAGCGGTAGTATCGACACAATCTGTCAATGACATTGAGTACCTTTAGAGGCTGTTGCGGCGATACATTTACTGATAAAGGAATGCAGCATAGGTATTTGCAAGTAAAGTTGCACAATTCAAACTATTTAAAATTCTGATTCTATTTTTTTAAACTTGTTTATTGACAATTAGGCCCCTTGTGGACACTTTTTAAAAAGTATGAATAGCTGTATGATTTTGAAATTATTTTACTAAAATGGATGGTAGAAATAAAATGATTAATTAAATTATAACAACTATCATTTTTTTAATGTATTCCTTATTGGACATAAAACGTTTTACTCTGATTTTAGAAGGGGGCCAAATTAAAGTCACTTTGAAAATAATATCAATTTTTACAAAACAATTTTTAATTTTGTCAGCAAGGCTTACTTCATTCCAAGTTTTGGAAGTGAAAAACTTAATAATTTACCTTGATCATAAAATATACTTTAGACTCAAATCAAATTTCATTAAGAAAAAAATAAACTGGCGGGCCGCAATATCACCCCTTCCTCAACGAATACGATATTAGGCCTATTAATCTACAAAATACGCAATGGACTTGCGCACGAACACAACATTTATAAAAACATCACAAGTACACGAACACTATTATAAAAGACAACATAATAAATTATGCACGAACACAGTCAAGATGACTGAAAGTGGTAAAAGGGGTATAGGCCCCAAGAGAGAAAATGGAGATTCGAAAAGACGTATTTAAGAAACATATCTATTCAATCCGAAACTGAGCAAAAAAAATTTAAATGTTTTGTTAATATTCTGTAATTTAGAAAATGATGGTATGTAAAATAGGAAATAATATTACGTAAGTTAAGAAATATTATTATGCCGTTATTAAATGTTATTACTATTATTTTTTAAGAAAGCCAAATATGTATATTTCATTCAGCTAAACAAAAAATAATAATTTTAAAAGAAAAAACAGATAATATTTCTATTTTTGAAACTGATAATACATGGTGGGTGGAATTCCATTATAATGATATAATAACACACATATAAAACTTATTTCCACTTTTATTTTATTTCACCGTGACCGGTTAGAGCTTGTTAAAGCCATCTTCAGACTGGTAAAGTTAATCATGAACTACGGTTTATATACCCAACATGTGGGGGGAGGGGTGGGGAGATAATACAAGGGATTTATTCTAATACATGTAATATACACAACATGTGGGGGAGGAGGGGTGGGGAGATAATACAAGGGATTTATTATGAATATATATTATTTATAGTGTATATAAACCGTAGTTAAAGATTAACTTTTACCATTCTGAAGATGGCTTTAACAAGCTGAAACCGGTCACGGTGAAATAAAATAAAAGTGGAAATAAGTTTTATATGTCTGTTATTATATCATTAAAAAACAGATAAACCTTGCCTCTCTGGGGCCTGGGAGTTGGTTTTCTTTAATTTTGGTTATGAAGGATCACACTTCTAAGGATGTTCTGTTCAGTGCTCCCTCCTGTTCTCCATCAATTCCAATACGATGTTCGAGGGTTCTAGTTTATCAGAACTGAAGTTTTCGACAACATCGTGCTCTATGGAACCGTGAATTATTCAATCAAAATAAAATCTTATGTGGCGATAAAAGTTTAGTTTTCGAAATATTGTTTGAGAAAAGAACGTTGGTAAGCAATGGCATGGTTTCATACAGTTAGATCAATGGGTTTGTTCAAACCTTGATAATTTTTATTCAATCATTTATTCCGAAAGTTACATAACCTTTTTTATCATTATTTTATATTTTTTCTGGATGCTCTTGATACGAGTCCATTGGAAAAAATTGAATCATTGTATAAAAATACACGGTAACATAAAAATATAGGTAAACAAATCACATCATCAAACATCCACAAAGGCAAAGCCTGCACGTCGGTATTATATATATGTATATATATATATATATAAAATATATATATAATTTTTTTTTTTTATTAAATTTCAATAATTTAAGGTTTAAGTGAAAATTTTAAAATTAAACCAAAAAATTAGATATTCGTTTTTGTTAAAAAAAAAAATTAATGTAAGATGATACAGTTACAAGTGAAATAAAAAAAAACGTATATCATAAAAAATATGCATTAAACCGATATTACGTAATTTCAGTTGAAGTGTACAAATCAAACATAAGAATGGAGACATAATATTCATATTTATAAATCAGGACTAAAAAAGTTTTTTTTTTTACACGAATACCGCACAAGAGTCTCAACTGCTCTCAACCATCTGGAGGAAGGTGGGGAAATACCTGGCTATTCAGATCTTGTCAACAAACACGGCTAAAAGCCATTTCAAGCAACGTTTCAATTATGAATGGTGATCTTTCACCAGGGCGATATTGAGAGTATCTTCCACTCTGGAATGCGCCTAAATTTACTATATACTATTTTTTAAATGAATTAATTATGAAACAGCACAAATTAATTAAATAAAATTTACTTGCCGACCTTCGGATTCGTAGTCGAGAGCCTTACCCCTCGACCATGGAGGCCGTCAATATCTGCAGACGTATCCACTCTTTCAAGCACTATGTCTAAAAGTCTAGAACGACCTTTTAAAGAACAACTTCAATCTTTTGTTTTGAAGAGTTTTATCCGCTACGTACGTTTGTTACTTGTTTTAATTTATTTACTACCGGTTTCAACATCTACATAACGTTTTTTTTATCAACATGTATATAAAATAAAGATATTACAAGATGCATATTAAAGATATAGCCTACGATCATTATTTATGGTCGGTCTCGGGATTATCTCGATAGCCATTCAGTCGTTGAGATCAATAATGTATCTAGTTAGCAGAAGATCTCACGGTATGTACGGATGCTGGTCGCAGCCATAATATTTCTCTCGTTGTTTGTGAGGTTAAGATAAGTTAAGCCACGTGTGTGCGGAATTATTTATATTTTTATAGCTTCAGCTACCACATCGCGTGTATTAAAATAATATGTTGGTAGATTTTTCATGAGGTCGAGATTTTAACAGGAAATATATATTAGGTTAGTCAGACAAATCAAGAAAATTAAAAAAAAATCTAATTTATTGGAAAAAGTCTGCATGCCGCTGAAATTACAGGAAGGTTGATTCTAAAATCAAAACTATTTGAGTGTACTAATGAATAAATAATGTAAGTACTTGGCATACCAATAATCTGTCCAAAGGGGCCAGTAGAAAATGGCGACCGAGATGTCGGCGACGCCGGACTATTTCCATGGTTACCAATGTGCAGTGGCGTGCATTTCTATTTAACCAAGGGTAGACTGTAACTTCCTGGCTAAGTGCGCATTCTCACCACTACATCATCCCGAAACTCTTCGTCAAAATGGTTCCGCTGAGAGTTATTTCAGTTGTGTTTGGTTGAAAATGACAAAAAAATCGCTTTGCGTAAAATTATATTACGTACAGAAAAGGTTTCATGATATATATTTTTTAAAATTGAATTTTTTTTTTCATTTTTTCTTAGTCTAGGCACAGCTTTTTGTACTTTATTCAAGCTTTACGTATATTTCTTATTTCACTATGAATTGAACACCACTGCCAATATGTATTATGCAGTGGCTTAACATTTGATGGACTTTTTTAATATAACGTAATTCAAAATTGATGATCATTTGAAGCAACAAAAATTATTTCTTACTTTTCATAACCAATTCCTTTATAAATTGAAGTTGTTTGTACAAAACTGTATTTACTTATGAGAATTTTTTGACTAGCAATCTATAGTAAATATTAACTTAGTAACTGACCATTACTCCGTTTCCCCGCAGGAACCGCCAAACAACTCGATCTTGGCAAACACTTTTAGCTTAATTTATATTCATACGACGTCTCATACGTTCTCTTCTGTTATTCCGACTTCTGACATGATCCGACTCAAGTATTTGATTTGCTTGATCGTGCCATGTCTTCCTCGGACTTCCCTGGCTTCTCTTTCCGTTGACATTCGTGTCATGTATTCTCGTTACACTCCTTTCTTCTTTCATTCGCTCTACATGCCCGAACCATCTAAGCTTCCCTTTCGCAATCTTGCTCATTACGCTTACATCGGCCTTGCATTCTTTAAGAATCTCAACGTTTTTCACAGGATTATACATAGTTTTATCACACATTCGTCTGAGCGATCTCATTTCTATAGCATTCAGTCTACTTTCATCCTTCCTCTGCAAGTTTTATGCCTCAACAGTAAATATTAAGGAAATAATAATCAAAAAACTTTTTTTAAACTCCTCAAACTTATAATATTCACATAATTTTGTTGGAACGTCATCCCTTAATTGAGTTACGTCTAATGCTCTGTTGATGATACGTTCTTCAAAATGTTTTCAGCACAGAAAAGAATTCATGGTTGGCCCCCAACCCTCAAGTCGCATAGCTTTAATCCACGATACTTTTTTTCACCATCATGTGCACCTCTTAGAAGCCTAAAAAGTTTTCTTGAATGACAAACACCTTACATGTTTGCTTTTTCCATACATTAAAATAGATTTTCAGTGAAATGTATTCTTAATAACCATCCATCTTAAAATCCAAAATTCTAAAAATAATTATGAGGTGACCTATATATATTTTTACTCCTTTTTTTGCTCATGAACATATATTTAAAGAGGCTATTAGGATTGTATTTGCATTCAAAGCCTTGCTGGTCGCACACTGTCCTAATTGTTAACAAATAAAATTAAGTATTTATTACAATCGCAATGCAGTCTGGAATCCAATAGCCCGGGCGGTTAGAAGCGGCAGTGTAGCATGCTGCCAGTATTTTGACGTCTATATTTGATTACACGGGTAGCTGCGAATATTCGATTTCTAAAATTTATTAAGAATACATTTCACCGAAAATTTATGAAAATATATGAAAAAAACCAATTCGTAAAACTCGGGCTAGTATAGTATGTTGCCATCAAACGTCAAGATCTGGAGGTATTGTCATACATGGTATTTGATAAAAACCAATATATTTCCCTGTAAAACTGAACCTTTTTCACAATGGTCTCAAATATTCATAGCTGGATTATGATAAGTCATTGAATGATGTTAAAATAATATTTATATGAATATAAATATAACGGTATAATATTATTGATATATTTTAAAACATGTTTTTAAACCAAAATATGGTAGCCTCGAGCTGCGCGCAGTTGTCGCAACGCCTTTGACACTTTGGGTATTTTTTTCTCTGTTTACGCCACACATTGTATTTTTCTATAAGCGATATACTGTACAATTTCTGTACGATTCCAAAAAATTACATAAAAAAATACGGTTCAGTATTTTTTTTAGGTCATTAATTTATTTCCCGAATTGAACCAATTTAAAAATTTCCCTTTGGAGATTTATTGTAAGCAAAAAATGGCAATTATTTACTTTGTAGAATTAATTATCGGACGTCCCATCACCTTTAATTCCGCCCGAGCGATTTTCGTTTAATTCAGAACTTTATTCACTCCTCCCAAGACAACGGGTTGTACATCCGCTCCTGAAAACAACACTTCCGTTTCCGCCTTCCCAGCCCTCAGAGCTTTATGCACGGCGCGCCATTTGTGTATAAATTGTATAATGAATTTCAGAAACATCCCTTCACGCAGCCCCGAGTTTAGCGTGTTTTAACACCCTCGAAGCCTGCTGAAAATCATCGTTCGTTCTGTGAAACGTTCTTTTAAAGTGCCTGAAAATATTGAAATTTTATTATTTTATTTCAGTAAAGATACTTGCATTAGAAGTTCAAATATACATTTAAAAAAAAGAAACAGATTTCATTGCCGGCAACCGATGCGTCTAGAAGAGGTCTGTTCTGAAATGGGTTATAATTTGTGGGTTTGTAGAATAAAGTACTATTTAGTTTTTTTTTGTGAGTACCACATAGAATTCCCCGCTACTCCCAACCGTCTGAAGCCGGTGAGACTATGGCATCACCAATTGTAGTATATTGTGAGGCTGAAGATGGTGAGAAGGGGAAGGAAATAGGTTATTTTGTAATAAATTTGTGCAACACAAATTAATCATAGCAAAAATAATTATTAGCCTGAAACACTCATCCAAATTGAAAAAAACGTTTCCGAGAAAAGATAAATGTCGTCGACAGGACTCGAACCTGCACCCTTCTGATTAGTGTTTCATTCAATAATTACTGTTTTTATTATATTTATTATTGAATGAAACACTAGTATATATTGATTAATGAGTCTAGTTTTTGGACTGTTAGTTCGTGGTGGAATTCCATTGTATTAGAATTGAAATTAAAACACTTTTGTACTTTCTTCCACTTATTTATTTTCACCAGGACCGGTTTCATCCTACTACGGACATTTTCAGACTGGTAGTTGAAATTCTTATGCCACGGTATTTATACAAACTTAGGCAGGGTTACACAACATTGTATCTATATCATGAATGTTTCTATTTTGTTAATTTAAGGTATTTAAAATATTTGTTTTTTTTTTTATAATAATAAAAATTGTTAATTTAAGGCACATATGGGTAACTATAATGTTTAATATTAAAATTATGAATAGTTCACATTATTGTAAATGAATTTATATAATTGAAAAGGTTTGTGATTAATTAATCACAAACCTTTTCAATTATAGTAGTTAGTAATTAAAGTACAAAAGTGTTTTAATTTCAATTCTAATATATTGATTAACTTGGCGGGTTTGCGATAAGCCGACGTAGCTCAACGGTAGAGCATCTGACCGGCAATCAGAAGATTTGATTTGATTTGAACTAGTGACTTCTGAATTCGTAGCAAATAATCGTAAGCACTAAATGATAATAATAAGTTTCTAATTTTGAAACTATCAATTCATGGTGGAATTCCATATTCTCTTTTTTTTAATTAAAAAATCTTTGTAACTTTTTTTCCACTCGTTTATTTTTAACCGGACCGGTTTCACCCTATCACGGGCATCGTCAGACTGGCACAATGGATACTAAATTTATGATATATATAGCATCGATGTCGGGAATTAGTTCCCCGGCTTTCTAATATTGTTTTTTATTGATGACTTGAAATTTGTTTTATTGCTGACGGCACTGTTTACTATTACCATAGATTTAGTATTTATTTAGTTATCCATAAATTTAGTATTCATTGTGCCAGTCTGACGATGCCCGTGATAGGGTGAAACCGGTCCGGTTAAAAATAAATAAGTGTAAAAAAGTTACAAAGGTTTTTTAATTAAAAAAAATTATGGTCATAATAAGGTTATTAAAAAATAGCAAAACGGTATCAGCAGATACAGAAATATCAGGTAACGAGTCAATATATTAAATCATAACTCCAAATAAGCACTTAGAATAAGTAATATGGAAAATAATTGATTCAGTTCAAATAACAGCAAAATATTATTCATATAATGAAGTGTGAACATCACAGAAATTAATTATACAAAATAATACGTGGGTACCTTTAAAGAAAACACAAATAACCTGGGTGAACTATTATATTTATATAATTGTACATTTTACAAAAAATGATGCTTCAGCAGAAAATTTCTTTGTATATACTGAACTAGCTGATGTGTACCCAGCCTTGCTCGGGTACAATAATTGATTTGACAGCGAAAGTAACATAACCAAAATAAAGAAAACATTAATTTGAATATTTTATTTCATTGGAAACGTTTATTTTTTCAAAATATATCTAAATCATAAAGTTCTTAAGTAGGTACCTACACGTGATTTCCATTTTTAAAATATTCTCCTAAAAAAATCTTCTTCTTTTGAATATGCAATCTATGGCTAACCGGAGTGTTATATCTATGGGCTAACCTAAATAAAACATGGCGGGTTCAATGCTTTTCATGCTAATTTTAAAACGTTATAGCTACAGTTTTACATATTGGATTTCATTCAAACTATTCTCTAAACCTTCCCGGCACTAATAAGAACAAACTGTGCTATTTTCAGCAAAACCGGTCGAGTAATTTTTGATAAAATCGAGGACAAACAAACAAACAAACTTACATTGATTTCTATATATAATAGATAGAGCGTTTCACAGCTTTTTAAATCCAAATTTTTTTGGTGTCAATACTATCTGCTAACTCCATTTCTACTATCAGCAATAGAGCTTAAATGTCATTTTGACCCTCCAAAAGTAAGTCTTATAGTTTATCTTGTAATATAATTATTTACAATATTATTTTTCAAAAATAGCTGCCAATAATATGAGATTAAAAATGAAAAATAATATTCACAAATCTTGTAAGTAAATCAATAAGTCAGTAGAGCATTGCCCCGGACAGGCAGAGGACCTGGGTTCGAGTCCCAGATGCGACTGAAATCTTTTTAGTTTCTGTTCTTTTGTCCGGTTTCATCTTACATTTAGGTTATGTTAATATTATTTTCTTCAATGACTTAATATTTTAGTTCGACTATATTCGAATGCTCAGACGAGCAATGTTGGTCAATTAACTTATCTAACCATTTGCTAAGTCTAAAACTAAGCGAAAGTGGCTGTGGTCAACAAAGCGTATACCAAATGTAATTGTTGTAATTTTATGAAGTAATTAGTACGGTCTGCTTGTCGAATAAAAA